>JARJDW010004438.1:0-91772 GCA_030264715.1 Adinopsis sp. GC000173
ATTTAAAATGCAATCAAAAGCTTATTAACAAATCCCCGGCTAAAATAAAAAGGTTTTAATCACATCATTAAAGCCTTTGACGTTTATAACCAACTTGGAATAATAATTATGTTATTAAAGGCTAAAAAGGTTACACATTTTTTGCGGCATGATTTATTGCATAGATATCATAGATAATATTGTCAAGTTTCAAATAATTTGCATTCGCCAATTACAAGTAGTTAACTTCTACAAACTTATATATATTTTCGTATTATCACACAACAAATCTTAATTATTAAATTAAGATAAATAATAATCTTTGCATTCATGCATATCAATATTGTTACAATAGAATAAACAAAATGTTAATTATTTATTAAAATTTGATTGATTTTGATATATCGTAGTTTATTTTTAAGTTTGTTTAACAATAACTCTTAAGAAGCACGTTTGTCTATTTATTAAAATTAAATTTTAATATGGCAAGAAACGCCGAATAAATCATTCGAATAAAATAATATATTTAGTCAGCATTTTATGTTATTTTAATTAAACGGCACATATGTCAAACATTCAAATATTTTAATCATATTAATTAAAAGTAATGCGTTTGTAATGAAAATGTTTATCATTTCAGCCAGCCACTAGCAGCTAGCACAAATTAATATTAATTGCAAAGCGTAAATAACAACAAGTTAAAATTATTAGTTAATAGTTCAATGTTCATACAAAAACAGTAAAGCTATAACAGTAAATTAATTGTATTCTCTGATTAATTGTTAATTCAAAAACATAAAATAAATTAATTTGTAAATATTTGCAAAAATTGAATTTTTATTGATAATTAATTTACTATGAACGCGTGATATATACAAGGCATTAAATAATTTTTTCCCGTGTAATTAAAAAAGATTTAATATTCATTCATTCTAACAGTTTTCCGTAGGTTTGGTATTCAATAATAAAATGTGCGACAAGCTTTTAGCTTTTTTTTTAAATTATGCACTTGTGATTTATTGTAGATGTATATGTGATGTAATATTATTTTGTATTAATACGCCGTTATGTACAGACAAGGCAAATTATTAAACAATCCTAACTTTTGCTTTTATCAGCCAATTTGATGATATCAACAACATCTTAATTATTATTGTTAAGTATTATTACAATTTTGAAACGAACAAATTTATACAAATATAATATGTAATTATAATTGTAATGCTTTTGAAGAAATCGCCAAGTTATTATTTATTGCATTCGGAAAATTACTTGTACATGCATTTTGAGATATGTTCTTTTAATTTATAGCTCGGATATGCAAAGATGAATGCGAAAATATAAATTATTAATTATACTTATTGAGTATCATTAATGTTTATTAGTTACAACATTTTAAATTCAAATTAAATAGTACCTAGGCGATTTATTGAAATCAGTTTCAAATTGCATATTTATATCCACATTTTAGCTATATTTATTTATATCACTTTAACAGTAACAAGTCTATAAATAAAATATCTATTATAAATCTAAATAAATGTCAACAAATAAATTATTATATATTAAATAATTTTCAATTATTACAGCATATTGGGAATATTTTTGCAGTTTTACTCATGCTAACAATACTTGATGAATAAATGAACAAAATTTTCCAAAGAAAAGTTGGCGAACAAAACTATAGACTAGGTGCAAATGATAGAGAATTTAATTATCTTTCATGTGGTGTAATTCATTTTTTTGCATAGATAATAGTTTATAAAATATATTAGAAATTGTTGACATTTTACCTATTATATGAATCCTATGGTATGGCCAAACGTATTTTTCAAAACGAAATTTTCCAAAGAAAAGTTGGCGAACAAAACTCTAGACTAGGTGCAAATGATAGAGAATTTAATTACCTTTCATGTGGTGTAATTAATTTTTTTGCATAAATAATGGTTTAGAAGATATAGGAGAAAATGTTAATATTTTACCTATAATATAAATTCTATAGTACAGCAACACAAATATTTAAAAAATTAATTTTCCAAAGAGAAACTGGCGAACAAAACTTTTGACTGTTGGATGTAATCATGACTTCATTTATCAGTAAAATGCTAAAGTAATTGATTTATTTAAATATTTATGCAATTGAACAAATTCTTTGTTTCTGGCTCATTAGTGTATTAAGCATTATCAATAACTGTGAAAATCCACTTGGACTTGAAAGTCTACAATATGTTGAATCGATTAGCATTGGAATCATGTAAATATTTTTAAAAATGGGCGAGTTATTTAAAAAAAAAATCTATTTTTTTATTGCTGAAACCTATTGCTAACTTCACATCCGTGGATTGTTTAATTTCGATTTAAAGTAGATATAACTACAAAAATAGTTTACATGCACGAAATGGCAATATTTTATTTATGCAAAAATCGGGTTTATTTTAAGCGAAAAATGTTTATAAATTAATTTTTTATTTGATTTCATAATTTATATATAAAAATGGATTTTAAAATTGTTAAGTGGCGATTATAAGAAGAAAAAAAAAACAAAAATTCTAAAATCAATGATTGGTCTTCTTTTATATTAGTAATTATAACACTCAGTTTTAAGGTTTTACTTAGAAGATTTAATTTAACGCTTATATGTACAAAATTGGATTAATTTTATTCTAAATCAGTTATTACAAATTACACAAGTGTCAAATTATTTTAATATTCAAGATCCTGTAACCAAGAACAAACTCAGTTTAAAAAAATTAATTATTTATATTATATCTAATATATAAAAGATTTTTATATTTTATTTAAGTAGATATAAATTATATTTTTTATTTTAAATTAGTTTTTAAATATGTATTAAAAGGAATTACAAGCATTCAATAGAACGTTTACTTATGTAAAATGAAAAATACATTATCTTATAAAATAATGCATTCTTGTTGAAATTAATAAATTTTATTCCAGAATAACACTTCGCGTAATTAAAACTACAATGTTGCTATCGCAATAGGAAGTAGCCAATAATTTTCATTGCTTCTAGTTTGTTTTTAATTACAACAAAAATTTTGTGCCTCTATCTATAACATGTGGAAAATTATAAAACAGATGGCAATCGATAACGTAGCATTAATTCAATATCCCAACCGTGATTAATTTAATTAAATAGATATATTAATTACATTTTAAATTAGTATTCAATTGAAGCACTTGCATGAAAAGCTTCCTGCCGCACTCTTCGAAATAAAGCGAGATACAATTTTAATTATTTGCCGTATTATTAATGCTTATGTTTCGTATTAATGTACTGTAAATTGATAACTATTGCAGTGGGAACTTGTGTGTGAGAAGGACTATCTTCCAACGCTAGCGTTGATATTATTTGGCGCTGGCGGATTAGTAGGAAACTACATTTTTGGCTATCTACAAGACGGTTTAGGAAGAAAACCGGCTTTCTTCATATATTTAATCATTCAATGCGTTTTTGGTATTGCCACAGCCATCGCACGTAACTTTTGGATGTGGACCGTATTTCGTGTGGGTGTTGGATTTACAGTACCGGCAATATTGAGCACACCACTCGTCCTAGCGATTGAGCTAGTTGGACCGAAGCACCGAACTTACGTTAACATTTTAATTAACATCGCTTATTCCTTGGCGCTCGTTTTTCTCGGATTAATTGTATGGGCGATTAGAGACTGGCGAATGTTGGCACTTACCACAACATTGCCATTTACCTTACTCTTCGTGCATCTCTATTTCATGCCTGAAAGTCCGAGATGGTTGCTGGCAAAAGGACGATTTACCGAAGCAGAAAAAATACTTAATTATATGGCTCGGTAGATATATTTATTTACTATTATTAATTACATCCTGCAAAACAAATTTGCTACAATAAACTTGATTCAATAATATACCCTATAGAAATTTGTAAATATTTTTGATAATAGATACCAAAAAATATGTTTTTCTTTGAAACATTTGCGTTAATTAGTAACAATTAATTATAATTAGTAAATAATGTTAGGTTTTATTGCTTTAGATTTAATGGCAGGAAGCTTTATACAACATCCATTATCAAATTAAGGCAGCGCATTGAAGATGAACGGATGAATACGAACAAAGATCGCAAGTATGGCATTTTGGATTTGTTCAAACATCGTAATTTGCGGTGGAAGACAATCATAATCACGTTCATTTGGTTTACGAATACTAGTGTTTATGTTGGCCTATCGTACTATGCGCCATCGTTGGGCGGCAATGAGTACCTTAACTTCTTTCTCGCGGGGGTGGTTGAATTGCCAACGTATTTATTCCTATGGCCTTCGATGGAACGATGGGGTAGAAGGTGGACGTTGTGTGTGAGCATGATTATTGGAGGCTCGGCATGTTTGGCAACATTTCTATCGCAAAACGGTAATCATACAAGATAATTTAGATTTATTCTTATAAATTTATCATTAAATGAATGATTTAACAAAGTTGATCCCTTACTGGATATTTACAGATTAAATTATTTTAAGTTTTCCGATTTATGTGATGATCGTAACCAGTAGTATTTTATTCATAACGACAAAAAGGTCATAGCCTAGATTTCGCATCCAACAGAGATTCGTTTAGAAAGAATTCATTTCAGAAAACGCTATTTTTAGAGATTTTGATATATCGGAAAGGGCCCGTAACTGAGACTTGCCTAGAGTCAGCTAAATTGATAAAACGGCACTGATCGTAACTTTGGAATTCCTAAGATAGTTAAGGGATTATTTATGTTATTTAAATCAGTAATTACAAGCCACCAAATTATTTCAAATTGAATTTATTTTCAAATATATATATTTAGAAGTTAATACAAGATTTCAATTGTGGGAATTAAATATGATTTCTCAATTTCTAAAGATGAAATCACGATTTAATTGTGGCAGCTACTTGTAAAATTTCAATTTTTCAACAATAAAACATAAGCAAAAAAGTAAAAAACATAATATATATGGACAATTTTAAATATTTATGTAGATATATCATGTTCAGAACTGCTATAAATTTATTAGAATAGAGTTTTCAGATATATCTAAGATAAATAAACAATGAAGAATTAGAGTTATAATTATATGAGTAGTGGAATATAAAAGATAAAGTCACAAGAATATACCTTATTTAAAGTTAAATAATAAAACTTATTATGAATGTTTTTGACTAGTACAAAAACGATCGATTTATCAAATATTATAAACACAAACCATATTAATTTAATCTAGTTGCTGCTTACTTAATTACTGAGACAAATAAAAATGATTTCTTTTTATAGATTCTGTGGTTACTTTGGGCCTCTACTGCATCGGAAAAATGGGAATTTCCTCATCGTTTGTCGTACTACCATTGATGGCCGCCGAATTATATCCGACAGTCGTTCGCGGATTAGGAATAAATCTAAGTTCGGTTGTTGGAATGCTGGGTCCTATTTTCATTCCGTTGATTAATTATTTGGTAACGCTTATCATTACATATAAATCTTATTCGAATATTTTAAATGTTTTACATAGTGCTAATGCATGCCGCCTGGATGACGATCAATTATCTCAAGGAGAATTTGAATTATTTACATTATTTGTAAGAATATTCGAAGGTCTATTATCTTACACCTATCCAATATATAATCACATACGTTTGATATAATCTAAAAGTGTGCATAAAACCGCAAAAGATACATGCGAATAATATGCTATTTTAAATGATTATGCGTCTGAGATAGAATGCATCATTATAGGAAACTATAAAACTTTGCTCGCTTTAAATGTACAAAATTTGTAGTAAATGTAGTATCGGTTTTATGAAAGTGTAAGTAGCACTAAAAAGTACCTGTTACACACGTACGTATCATATTTTATAGATGTACGCTGTATGTTCTTGATGTGATTTATGCTCGTATCTCGTAATTCTTATTGAACTGCATAATAATATATTGGAAGTATCATTATAAATTACAGGAGATTTGCGCGTTTGTGTTATAGTATTGATATTTTAATGAAACTTCCTTCTCTAAATAGTTTAGATTTCAAAATTTAATACTTACGATTTATCGAACTAACGCAGGTAAATGATTTTCAACTGTTAGCTAACAAAAATGTTTCAAAAATATATTTACACATTTTAGTGTACGACAGATATTTTTATAATTTTTATAAATTTTAATACTGTAATGAACACTTGATGAACTATATTAAATTCAATGATATGTACTAACACTTAAAGTGGATTTATTATAGTTATGCTACTGTGTCCAAAAAGTAAGACCAATTTCCAATTTAATAGCCCAGGTAAACCGTATACCAATTATATTTTTTTAAAGCTTGTAAGTATTGTATTAAACATCTGTAACAATTTTCACATTAATTAGTTTTAGTTTTACGGCTAATGTTATACGACGCTAAAAGTGCATGTAGCGATTATTACAATATGGAGCAAAAAAATTACATTAAATTTTGTTTGAGGAATGAAATTTTGGATGTAGAAATGTTCAAAACCTAGCAAAAAATCGTCTGGGACTATGTTTTGTCAGAAAGCAATGCTTACGAAGGACACTCCGAACGAGCATCAATCCTTACCGACGTCAAGAAAACCAAAGAAATTGTGCTAGGCTTCCTAAATATATCTGTTCGGGACTTATTGGTATGTCGTAAGACTTTGCCAATATCATTTTGGAAAATATTTTAGGTCTAAAAACTAGAAATTATTGACTAATGCCATAACGTTGACAATGCACCTCTCACAATGTACTCATTGTTAGTGCCTTTATCACCAAACATCCTGTGCATATCGATCTACAACTACCGAATTCTAGTTATTTAGTACCGTATTACTTATGACTACCCTAGAATCTTAAAAGGCGACTGTGGAAAAACTGATTTGGGACGATAGAAGAGATGAAGCATAATCGTCGCATGCACATTTAGCGCCGTTTAACATTCGACGTAAAGCAAAAACTAATAAATGTTTTGACTTAAATATTGTTACAGACGTTTATTGCAATGCTTACATTATTAATCAAAATTTGACGTATTTTGGCAGATCTCATCAGAAGTAATGAAATAATTGTTTACAAATAAAAAACCTTAAAAATACTAAATACAGTAACATAATATTAAGATTTATCTGCCTTAATTTGATTATTTCGATTTTATTTTATTATCTAGATTACCATATTAACTGTTGCCAAAGTTTTTTTATATATAAACAATTATTTTATTAGTTGTCTTTACTTAATTTATTACTCAAAATTGAAAAAATGTATTAAATGAGTAATTAAAAATACAGTAAATAAAAATGTCATGTAACTACAGAAAAGAATATCTATATATAACATTCCAAACTTTTAAAAACTTTTTTATGTTTATAGTAAGTAATTAAAAGTCTTTGCAATAACTTTATGATGGAATGCTGTAAACGTTCGCTTACTCAGTTATTATAAGCTTTTAATGTGGTTGTTATTTCTTCAGGGATCTGATATGCTAACGCTCCCGCTAATCATCATGGGGACAATGCTTGTGGCAGGTGGAATCAGCTCATTATTGTTACCGGAAACCCTAAATCAACACCTTCCTCAATCCCTAGACGATGGTGAAAGATTAGGATTGGATTTTTTCACTTGCTGCGTTCCGCCGCAAAATCAAAGCACTGACAGAATGGCTAATTGAGAAATTTATTATGATTTATTGCAGTTTAATTGTATGTTAATATTAATTATTCCTTCGGACGTATAATTTATTTCAATGCAGCAACGTACGCTTCCGCTCTCTTGTTGAATAGCGCAAGTTCACGTTGTTTTATTTTTCAAACAGAGTGCGCTCTATTCGATGTACAATAAATATCTAGTTTTTAAAATTTCAGTTAAGTATTTAGAATTATTTTACATCACATATTAAATTCTCAATCGATTTTTAAATTGATGCAATTCATGTAACATAATAATATGTTATTAGAACTATTATTTAAATAAAATCATGATTGTTTTAAGAACTCATTACTAATTTGCTTATTAATTCCGTTTTATGACATAATTAAATCAATAACAATTTGAAATAATTGACCACTTATCTAGTTAATACCTATCACTTGATTTCTAATCCAACACAAATAATTTGTGCAAACTGCGGGACAATAAATAAGTAGGTAGATATTTTGCGCAAAAGCAACTACACCAAGATTTATTTATAACTCCACTAAATCTTTTGTTGCTGTGTGTTTGTTGATGGATTAGTTTTTATACGAAATAATTAAAATGTAATATTGTTGACTTTAATATATTTAAATATATTTCTAGTTTACGCCAGTTTAAACTAGATTTTAAATATTATTAAGTGAATTAATTTAATAGAAATTATTTTTTTCTATGTCAGATTTGCAAATCTTCGATTATCTAAATCTAATTACGAGTAATTATTTTCTAGCACGACATTTATTATTAATTGATCTATTTTTTTTATATAAAACGTGATGGAATCCAGCGGCGTCACCCAAATAATAAAATATAATATAATAATTTCATGTTTAGTTTTTATTGCGAGACATTGTCACTTATGTAATTACAACTGATTATTATTAAGAATCAATATAAAAACGGCAATAAAGTGCAGTCATTACTTTACTCTGTAAATGTATAGTTTTATGTTATATATGAAAAAGTTCAGTTCGCTAGTTAACTTCTTGAATTATAAACATTTTACATCAACCTATTATAATTTGGATGAGGCGTTTGTGCATCGAAAAATTATGTAAAGTATGACTTGCATTTTAATTGTTACATTTTTAATTACCTCACAATATATCCTTTGTTACACATTTTATATGTACTTACAAGATCACATTTTGCAAAATTTGTTTATATTCGCGTGGTCATAAATTTAAAACTTTGCGTTTTATTCATTAAAACAAAATAAAATTTTGCAGGTAGAAAATAATTCCACAGTGCTTTAAAATGATGGATTCTCAATATTTATTTCACCTCAAATATAAGAATAATTCATGATTGACATAAACTTATCTATACCTGAGTTAAAATTACATCATTTTTGTTGTAGGTTTAACAAGCTATGTAATAAAATTTTGATAACCATTAAATAATTTGTATATAAAATTCTAAATTAACAATAAAAATAAATATAATAGTTTATATACTTTACTAGTAATATTTGCACATTTTTGTGGTTCTTTTGAATAGCTACTACGGTTTCGGATTTAACCATTTCCAAACCACTGTATGAGTTGAAGTAGTTTTGACAATGTTCATTTAGATGTAAAATATAGTAGGTTTGTTTTTTATTCCAAAATGTTCATGAACATGCACAATTTGTGCAGTTTGTCTGTTCTTTATTCCCCATACACACAAATTTGACAGTTTTCACCGTGTTCTTTATTCCCCTCGTTTTTGCAAAGTTCAGCTATGTTCATGAACATTGTGCACAGATTCGAGAATACGTGCAGCCCAAAGAGGGTGCAGCTTTTCACACATGTGCAGTATCTGTCATTTGAATGGCTGCCAGATTTAAGATTGTCTATGCATTGCTGTTCATAGAACATATATTCTGTAAACAATTGTCAACTATAACAGCGCCACACTGCACCAGCGGCACATAGAGGAAACATGTGCATGAACATAAGTTCATGTGCATGAACGTATGTTCATGTTCAGTGGAATAAAAAACAAACCTAGTATGTAAATTATTATAGGTATATAAATGAATTCCACTACATTAAACCTTCCACGATTGAATAAATTAAATTAATATAAAATCTTTTAGAAATTTTCAAATAAAAACAAAATTGAAATGCAATAAAAATTTGATTCTTTCAGAGACTATGCGATAAACTATTGGTCTGGCAACTAAGTAATTGCTGATTTGTTTACAATGAAATAACAGAGTTTTTCTTTTTAATGGAAAGAAACTTTAATCTATTAAGATTTTTCCATTTTGTTCGATGACTTTTTGTCATCTTTCTGATGATGGTTTTGATTTCATTCTCATTAAGCTCAACTGGTCGACCCTAGCGTAGGTCATCTTTAAGAGAAAAATCTGCAGAACGGAATTTTTTAAACCAATTTTGACATTACCTTTCTTAGAGGGCTTCATCGCCATATTCTTTACGGAACTTTTTGGCGGCTTTCACTGCGTTATTTCCTTTTGAGAAATAATTAAGCAAAATATGGCAAAAATGTTCGTTTTTGTACTCCATATTAATATTCAAATAAAAAAGGACTTTGAGAAGATATCTACGCAACGAACTTGTAAAGCTAGCTTATGACGACAACTAACATATATAAGAAGAAGAAGATCATAACATTTACGGATATCTTAAAAATGGGAGTGAAAAACATTTATAACTGAAATCGGCAATTACTTAGTTGTCAACCTATAATTTTTTGTTTGGAGATACAAAATTACGGTTACAATGTTTTTGTTATTATTATTAAATAATAGAAAAATAGCTATGAGATACATTTAAAATTTACAACGCAAAAATTCTATTAATGTTATAATTCAGTTACTTAATAATATAGTTTAGCGTTTAATTTATTTGTTTATAAAATGAGCAATGTCTCTATTATGAAATACTGCGCAAAAATCAAAAGCAAAAAAAAACGCACAATATTAATTATTTAATAATAATAAATTTGAGCACAGATCGTATTAAAAATGGTCTTGTAAATTAATATAAAGATAAAAAAGTTTTAATGATAATTTAATAGTGCGCTCATTAGAGCGCAACAAAAGTCGCGCGTTTAGAGTTTTTTAAACGACGCCACTGCCGATTTACAACATCTATATAACTGTTATCTAATTTGCAAAATAATTTATACATTAAGTACCAATCAATTGCCACACGTAAAAAATCGCGCTGCTCCAAATTTCCATATAAACATCGTAATAACACTGAGAGAAAAAAGCCGCGTCGGCCGTTTTAAATTTTTTTATTTTCGTTAGTGCTGTAATTAGCAATCAAAGATCAAAGTGTTGGTTTGCGTGCAGATTTTTAATACTTTTGGTTCAAGGTTGTTTCATTATTATTAAATTATAATAAAAAAATATGTTTTTGTATGTTTGTTGGTCTCTCACACAGTATGTTGATTATTATAACAAATAAAATTTGAGTGAAATGTATTTTATTTATTAATAGCCGCAATTTATTTTTATATAAATTATTAATACATAATTAAAATTATTTGTCACTTTCCTTGAATGAATGGAAGTAGCGTTGTGTTCCATTTCCTATAGCAGTATTTGCAACTTTTGGTAATTAGGTTTTGTTGCCGTTTCGCTCGCAAATAATAATTTATTTTAATGCGGTGTTTTAATAAAATTATAATTTGGAAACAACAAGATATTTCTGTAATTTCCAACGTACTTACCTACGTCTACATCTACGTCCCCAAGTTTCGCCGAAAAAAGTTGATTAGTGCAAAAATAACGAAATCATTTCGTTTGTTTTATTATAAAAAAAACACAAATGCAGATTAGCTAAATTACACATGTGTGTAAAATAAACAAATTTTTTGGTAAGTCATGTGATGATATAGTTGCAGATAATAAGCACTTTTGTTTGAAAAACAGAGTCGGTCTAGGCCGTATACCTTGGCCCATAATTTTTGACCTCCCTCCAGATCTGTCAGCTTCTTGACAATACATCAACAATAAGACGAGACAGTTTATAAATAAATCGTATATCATTTTGTACTAGATTTTAATTAATAAACGTATTTCCTCATCCAACAACATCACCTTGTAATGCATTTTTGTTTTAATTTATATAGAACAAAATACACAAATGCAAATAAATATTTACCCACACAATATGCGTAAATAAATGTTTAATTGAATTATGAAGAATTTTTCAGTAGAAAATTTCACTGATTACTTATAAATAGAATGTTGAACGTTCATTAATGACATTTTTATTGTGTTTGTGTGTTAATTGTCGTAGTTGCCGGTAAAAACCAACGTAAATGAAACATCAAACATTTATTTATATAGATAATTATCTCGAAATTACATGTGAATTTCGATTTGTGATATGTTTGTTTTTAATCAAGCAATAAAGATGAAGTAATAAGATTTATTAGGTATTAGCTTTTCCCATATCCTTCTCATTTTATAAAATTAGCGTCAAACGATTTATTTAGCTCCTTATGTCACTCCGAGCTTATTTCTTGTGCGATTTTTCTTAAGAAACAAATTGAAATAAATTACGATCGCAATCTTCTGGGGTCAACTTGTTGCTGGTGTTAGTAAGCAGATGAGGTATTTTATAGGGTGACTATATCATCTAATGAAAAATAAAGGACAACTTCAATCAAATTTAACATAACGAAACTCAAGATTACTTTATTCAAGTTAATAGTAAATTTATATAATATACAGGGTGGTCCATTCAACTTGAGACTGGCGAATAACTTTGAAACAGTGCATTCGAGGAGAAAATGTTTTGAACAAAAGTTGGCTAAAATGAAGGGGGAAATTTAATGGGATTAATCACTTTTGGCCATGACCGCAGCTCCATGGGTATTTTGACATCAACTTTGTTTTTCCAACTGGAAATCCCTCTTTTTTTGTTCAGAATCCCAATCCACGGAAAAAATAGGGCAATTTTTATTAAAATAGTTTGATAATGCGGTTTCAATTGTGGAAGATTTCTCAAAATAAAATTTCAAAACCGATTTTGGCCCAATTAACTTGAGGCAAGAGAATAACGGAAAAACGGTGCATTTTAGGAGAAAATGTTTCCAATAAAAGTTGTTCAAATTGAAGAGAGTAATCCAATGGTACTAACCATTTTTTGCTATGACCGCAGCTTCATGGTTATTTCTACATCAACTTTGTTTTTTCAAATGGAAACCCCCATTTTTTTGTGCAGAATTCCATTCTACGAAAAAAATGGTACAACTTCTATTCTAATTGTTTTTTATTCCGACTTCAATTTTGAAAAAAGTTTATCAAAATAAAATTTCTAAAGTCATTGGACCAAAATGGGATTAATACTATTGAATTTCCCTTGTCATTTTAAACAAATTTTATTGGAAAATTTTTCTCTTGAAATGCGGCATTTCTCCGTTATTCGTCTGACCAAAAATGGGTTTTGAACTTTTATTTTAATAAATATCTTCCAAAATTGCAATCGGATTAAAAAAAATGATAAAAGTTGCCTGATTTTTTACGTAGATTGAGATTCTGAACCAAAAAAATGGGGGTTTCCATTCGAAAAAACAAAGTTGATGTCAAAATAACCATGAAGCTGCGGTCATGGCCAAAAGTGATTAGTACCATTAAATTTCCCCCAACATTTTAGCCAACTTTTATTCGAAACATTTTCTCCTAAAATGCACTCTTTCAAAGTTATTCGGTTGTCTCAAGTAACCAAATAAGTTCCTTCACTAATCGCTTATTAATCACTCGATAACTCGTTTAATTTAACTTTGCAGAAGAAACTACTCTTACATCAATCATTTTCATTTATTTACAGGGGTTAAAAAATAAAAAAAAACAACAACTGATTTACGTAAATCCCATATAAACATGTAAATTCACATAAAAATTTTGCGCTGTAGTGCCCTTATTTGAAGAGGTACGACTATAGCTGATATCAAACAAATTAATTACAATTAAATTATCTATCTTTTTCGTCTTTTTGAAATTTTTTGTATCTCTTCAATTAAGCGAGTTATCGAGTGATCAATGAGCCACGTATGATCCATGTCCAAATAAAATTTCTTAAATTTTGCCCATATAACTCAGTTATTTGACGCAATACGACTATTGTTGCTATTAGATAAATAAATCACAATTACCTAAATTTCCTACAATTTTCCTCTCTTTGAAATTTTTTGTATCGCTTCAATTAAGCAAGTTATCGAGTGGTCAATGAGCGAGCATTTTACCTCTGTAAAACGGAAAGAACTTATTTGGTTACTTGATATTTAAAATTGTTGCTTTCGTTTTGGATTTTTTATCAAACAATGTGTTTTCTCCATCATTAAACACACTTCTTAAAAATGGTGTTAATGGCTTATTTGTTGAGGCACGTTTCCCCGATTCTTTATATTTTGTGATTTGAATCGTAGAGAACGTACACAATTGGCGTTTGAGAACTAACGAGCAATACAATCAATGAACTTCAAACTAATTACTATTAATTATTAACTAATACAATTTAAAATGATACCTATCCTATCATATATGGTGCAAAATAAAGGACAAAATAACATTATTCGGAAATAAATAAAGTTAAAGACTGTCACCTTAAAAAAAGATGGATGCTCATCATAGGTATTTTACAACTAAACGCTTATCGCAAGTATTGAGTCTTATTAATACATTTTAATAAATTGTAAGGAGTTCGTTGCATTCACTTAGTGAACCAATTTTAAGACATACTGCAACTTCATGTGTATTAAAATTAGCACATTAATTAAAAATGCAATTATCTTTTATATGTAAACAAATCGAAGAAAAAAATTTATGCATTTACATAAATTAGAATTACCTACCTAGTTGAAAATTTAAAATGTAATGTTTCGTGGAATGAAGTTATAATATAATATTATGCGATGCAAAGATAATTTAATTTAGCGTAATACATATAATAAAAATGAGATGAAATCGTTGAAATGAATGATAATAATTTAACAAATTTCGTACAATGATACGTAGGTAGTTATATAGTATAATAAAAGCAGTTATTCATAAAATGGTAACAATATTTTTATATAAAATAGTCATTACAACATACACAACGGTTAATAAAAGTTTATGGATAACAATTATATATAATTCCCTGCATGTACGGCTAATAAGCTAAATAAATAAGCATTAGTGCATAATTAACCAATTTTTTTGCAAAGAAAAAAAAATGAAAATCTAAAATGAGTAGAGCTGAAACAAACGTAATTAGATGCAGTGCTTGTTTGTTTTATGAATAGAAAAATGAACTTGACAACTACGTACGTAATCCAATTTAACATCCAAATTAATTTGTCCATTTTTATTATTATTTTGCAAATAGGAACGCCGCACAATATTATGTAAAATTAATAATTAATATCAAGGTTTTTTCGAAAAACAAAGTGCACATTTCCTGCCTGAACGTAAACGAGTGATTTTTACCATTTTTTTTTCTCTCTATTTATTTATTTTCTATGTTCTCCACAATTTTTGCTAATTACACTTTTGTATGGACAATCTCAATAATACACTAATAAACAATTACGTTCTTTTGTAATATGAATAATAACCAGTCATTATCATACTGATATACCTAACAACTATGACATATGATCATCCGCAAAAACATTTTTATTCACATGATAATGAAATCTAAATTTATTTTTATGAAAGTTTTTTCGATGGCAAAAAATCTAACAGTAAATTTTGTCAAATTAGCTCTATAGTAATAATTTGTTTTAAATGGTGCTTAAATATATACTAATAGTTTAATTGTTACTCATTGATTATCTTCTTCATTTAAAAACTGTTTCAACATTTAAAAGTTAATGTTTAACTGATATAATTCAATATTGTTATATTTTTAAATAAACTTGTTAATATAGTATTATAACTTATACGGTATGCAAACTACTTATGTTTAATTCTATTTTAACACAAAATTGTCGTTCTTTCATAGTCTCACAACTAAATTATATTGTGCATTATATGCTGAGTATAAATATATTTATTAAAATATTTACTATTAGTTTATAATTTTTAATAAAGGTACACCATTTTTTTAAAGAATTTAGTCGATATATTTCGACCTGTTTGGTCACCGACAAGGCTAATGATGCACCATGAGACTGCAGCTAATTTGTTTGAATTTATATTTGACAAGATTTATCATCTAATTGTGGCAAAATGCAATTAAAAAAAGTTTTATTTAAAATGAACCAAAGTTTTAGCACCTAGTTTATTTTAGTTTTTTATAGCACAGAATAAATTTGATTACACTCTATTGTCAAATTATGCTGCTAATAAATTATTTAAAATTAAGTCAATATAAGAATTATAGTATATATATAAGCTGCACAAGATTAGTAGAGAAATAAGACAAATGTCTAGTGTCCAAAATTCAAAAAGGATCGGATCCAGGCACCATTTTTGTAACAAATATTTATGCCGAGATTCTTCTAAGGGTTGAGGATTTTTCCTCTTTAGCCCACAATTGAAAAAATAAATATTTTAAATTGTCTAAGTGTATACATACAAGAGTGTAAGAATATGCTTAGAAATCATGACAATAATGTTCTGCTTTTTATTGAAATTTTTCTTGGTCATTGTTTATAGGTTAATTTTATTTTTGCATTTAGCCATAAAGACAAACTATGAAACAACAACGTAAATCGAGACAGTTTTAAAGGTTTTTCGTGATTCATGATTTTACTTATCCTATTCGGTTTTACAAATATTTAAAAGTAAAATCAGTAATAATATTATATGTATGCGAGAAAATACGTATATTTTATTCTTCTTGGTGCCAAATAAGTTTTTCAACTATAGTAAAAAATGTTTCGTGCAAGTTTAATCTCTCTCTCTGTGCCTGTAAGTATTTACAAATATTTCTCACATAATAATTCTCAATCAATATTGCTTCTATACTTGATACTTATTGATTTTATTAAATAATTGAAGTGGGATATTCTCTAAATAGAATAAGGATTTTTGGTATACATAATTTAATTCTCTAGAATTCCAATACATCCTATATTGATTGCCAAATAAAATATAAATTTTGGACATAATAATATAAACGTATAACGTATTGTTTAAAAATAAGTAATTATTAAAATCTATTACAAGAATTAAACATGACATCATACTGAGCAAAATGTATTGAAACGAAAATAAATGATAAGTGAAATTAATTTGTAAAAAATTGTGTTAAAATTTGGTTTGCAAATTTGCATGAACTCGTGCAAGACTGATATACGCGCCTACAATTGCATATAACGTAAAAATAAACAATAATAATAAACATATAGGTGTATAAATATACATATATATAAATTCATACCTCATCTGCGCTAATACATGCAAACAACCGTACAATAAAACATATTACTAAAAAAATCAATTCACAATTCTGCGTTTAAGACTGTCATGCTTGTCTATTCGATTTTTGTGAAGTATTTATTCAAATGTAAACACTCGTTCGAGTTATTTTATATGTACAAAATATCTATTTAGTATTTAACATAAAAATGTGTAATAAATGCATTGTTAATAATAATTAATTAATAAAAATATGATAGAGTATTTGTAATTTATGTGATTTTAAAGTTTTAATTATATGTTTTAATGAGTAAGTCCGTTTGGTAAGTAAGTACATCAAAAATTATTCTAATAATTCTGATAGAATATTTAAAATTGATCAAAATTGAGCAAGATTAAGCATAAAAATCTAACAATAAGAATTGCAATAAATAAAACATCTCATCATTAATGATAGTAATTGCAAAAAAATAATAAATTTAAAATACTCATATTTAATAGTAAATAATTAGCGAAAAATTATGTGCTCCAAATCCGTGTGTGATTTATAGAAGATCATTAATTTCATATGATAATTACACAATCAGAGTATGTGAAGGTTTTTCGAGCCCTCGTGACAGCATGTGCTTTCTTAAATTAGGCTTTTCGTTAATTGAAACGCCCCCATTAATGCGCTTATCAGAGTAAATTTGTGAAAAAAATGTTTTATTCAGTAGGTATATATAAAGTGAGTGGCAGTTAGCACGCCAAAGATTTGTTGTGTATTACGGTTGGCGCATCCCATAGTTTGTTGCACAAGCCCCCCGGATTTATTTTTTCGCGCCGCGGTTATACTGTTTGCTGTTTTTAATTCAGCCGGAGCCCCTACTATTTGGAAAAAAATATTATTATCATTCGGCAAACCAAAGTTTCTTTAAGTGATAGTAAAATATCAGGTAGCAATCGTACCCGTGCTCTGTTAGTGCGCGATTTGTTTCGTTAATATCACTAATTTAACTCTATATATTTTCTATAAAAGTAGTTCGTTTTTAACTGCGAAGAACAAGTGTTTGTGTTAAATAAGATTCGTTTAATTATACTCAAAACGGCGTTTGATTTTCATACAATTTTCACGTAAGTACTTATATATGTTGACAACATTAAAACTTTCAAATCTAAATTTAAAATACTCACCGAAAAATTTCTAATCGATTTTTGATTTGCAAATTTCACATTATTTTTTCCACGCCAAATACTATTCATTTCTTATCACTCTGGTAAATTAATAATACCCAAATATACTAAAATTCAATGCAATTGTGTTAACATTAATAAAAAGAGCAATTAGAAACATATTTTTTTAAATTGTAACTTTCTTATTAAAACAATTTCATGGCATTTAGCACAGAACTTGTTTTAATAAAGAATAAAGTGAATTAGTGAGGTACAATACGAAAAACATTCTTGCATAATAAATATTTAGTTTTGTGTGTTACGACAATTAATCAACGTTAATTGGAATTAAGTTACTTTAATTACATTTGATGGAACAACAATTGATTTTTTAATCAAAATATGTAAAAAATGTAGCATTATGCGATCAGATTCAACCTCATTTGCTTATGCAATTGCATACAAAGTTATTTTATAGTTACATTCTACATAAAATGAGTTGAAAATGAGCATTGATGCGTTTTTTGTTATTGATTAATGTTTTTTAATAAATAATTTTATTAGCACATTTAGGGAAATCCAATGATGTTTCTTGTAAAAGATTCTGTCACATTTCGTGTTCTAGAGTTATTCTTTAGTCTGGTTGAAATAATGAGATTTTAATTAAATGGTATTTATGTAGGTAACTGTTAAGTTCGGCAATTTTCAAATCAAATCTACAATATATTCAACACACGACCATTGTTATAATAAAAACCAAATCATTTTTCATACAAAAATATTCAATTAATTCATTTAGAATTTCTTTACTCATCGTATAATCTTGATCATAAAAATCTATTAGATATTTTGGTAAATTTAATCTTCAATAGTAGCATATTCAAACTACCTTTAACTAATAGAATTTTAATGCCATTCATACGTTTAACAAATAACTAAGTAACTAAATATATTTGAATTTAAAATTATTACTAAATAGTACCTATATAATATATAAACTTATATTTTCGTATAAAGTAAAGGCATTGGAATTACTAGAAATGTGAAACTGATAAATGCTACAATTGTTGTCTAGAATTTTTTATAAAGCAAAATTCTCTAAAATCGCCAATTATGTAACAATGCGCGATATTGCAAATAATGTGTTTCAACTCATTGCCAGACAAATACGTAATTAAAATTTTTTATAACGAAAAGATATACTTGTTAAAACTACTTAAGGGTATAAATGTTATACAAAATTTTCAGAATTAAATAAATTTGTAAATTTGTTAAAAAGTATTCCTAAAATTTTACATAATTTGAATTGATAAAATAGGTTTTAGCATTTTTTGAAGTGTAAATTGTAATAAACCCATAATTTAATAAAATATTAAAATATATATAAATACAGCAACAATACATCAACATCATACAATAGAAAATTTTGTTAACCAACCATGTATTGTAATATCTTCTACTAATCATTAGCCAATTTATTTTTAACTTACAACTTGTTTAGCGAAAAGATAATGTTTGCAATACAAATCGCTTTCTAGATGAACTTAATATGTTTATCAAATTAGCAACAAATTTTTAAAATATGAGTAGGTTGTAATTCATTCCAAGAAAAAGCAGTAAAAGACACATTAAAGCCAAAAATACTACAACATGAAGTCTCATTAGATAAAAACAGGTATAAACAACAAGTCAATTTGCTGAAAGGTTAAATGATTTAATGAAACAAACATAATTTCAGAAAAATTCATTTAATAATTTATAATTTCTAATCTTATATGCAAAAATAAGCAGCAATTTTTGTTAAATAATCATATATTCAACAATATTAAGATAAATTAAATTTAAGCCAATTTAATTATTTATTTACGCCAAGTACTCAGCGATTTAGTACATAATTAAATTAATTTCGGTAATTCTATTTACGGGAAATAATTAATTATTGTCAAAGCATGATTTTACACAAATGGTAGTATATATATAACGAATTAATATTAAAAGTTGTTAAAATAATTTTGAGAACCGTATGTGTAATTTAATTGAATAAAAAAAGAAATAATTGTGTTTATCTGAGATTAACATTGAACAAACGCATCAATGCCAAGAAAATCACGCATTAAAACTACATGCATACACAGCAACTTTATATCATTCATAATTAAAAAAACTGGATATAATAAAGCCATTTTGATGTAAAATAATCTAAATATTTATCTTATCGTTAAATGCATATATTCTTAGAATAAGCAGATTTTTATTGTTGCAATTGCAGAAATTAAATGTTGATTGTTTTTTAATTACATACATTTTTTCGGTTTGCCAACTTAAAAACTATCAATTAAATATCATTTTATTTGTCTATTACACTAAACAAAAATAATAATAACAAATATTATTATACACGTACATTTATTATAAATTATGTTTGCATGACATTAATTAGATAGATAACTGTCTTAAAATTATTCAAAATTGTTTAATTGTCAGACAAGTCGCATGTAAGCTTCACACTAGTGTTTCCTAAAAAAATATTACATTATATTTCTAGTTTAGATATTGTTGAATATTAATTTAGTTAAAATTCATGCAAAACTAAATTTATCGATCCATATTTTAAAACATTTCAAAAGTTAATGTCTATATATACGTTAAAATTATTATCGTAAATATTTAATTGGTACAATATCAGTCAACAAATAATTTTACAGCAGTACGAAGCTATCTGTATTCGCTTTAACGCACAAAATATTGTAATGGCAATAGAATTAAGGCACTATAGTTACTTTGAAGTGGAAAATAATTTAATCTACAGATGAGTGCATAATGTCAAGGAAATAATGTGTAATTATTTATGCAAACTTAAAAACAAAGTGACTTGTCAATTCCTTTAACACAAAACTGAATCAAAATAATTTTATAAAAAAACAATTTAAAATAAGTTTATTATTAATACACATAGAAGTAGGTACTATTTTATACTACTAGATCAAAGGTTTCAAAAAATAAATATTGGCAGATATTAATCGTCGATTATGTGTAATTAATACGTAAAATTACCGGTTTATTTGATTAAATAAAAAAAGTGATTTATATGTATAAGATTAAATAGTGTGATTATAGAGACATAATTTTAGAATCTTTGTATATTAAAAAAGGGCAATTTGCTCTCATATTTTTCAACGTAATTTACAAAATTTGGTCTGTTTAGAAAATATGTTTATGCAAAAATTTATTTAACAAGTTTTCTTAATATCTTTTACCAAATAAAATTGGTTTTTAACTGACATCGAAGCTATTCTAGAACGAACACAGTGAAATTTAAATTTAACTATAATTAATAAATATCGTACTTGCCTTTTTACAAGATTTTTCATTAAGAATATATTATTATTAATATCTTTTACCAATTTGTTTTAATCTTACATCGAAATTATACTTGTAGGAGCATGCGCTGCATTTTCATTTCCTAAACACTTCAATAAATACTTTATTCGTTCATGTAAAATATTTAAAAAAATATTATCACATAATTGATAAATAATGTAACGAATATGTTACTGTGACATAATGTGAAAATGATTAAATATTTAAAATTATAGAAGCCGATGTAAAAATATTTTTGCTAATAAAATAAACATATAACACATAAAAAGCATACAAAAATTATTTGCACATTAAAATCGTGTAAAAATAAAAATAATACAGGTATGCTTGGAATAATTTGCATATCAATGTGTCCTACTAGAAATTTGTAGAAAATCATAATAAACTCATAATTTTAGATGAACACTTCATAACATTAATAGTTTTCTAGCCTCTTTCTGTAATTTTTTGTGACATTTCATAATCTCAAGTCATTTAATGTGGCCGTTTTAATATCATGCTAGTATAAAACTTTTAATTAATAAATTTTTGTAAATTGGATTATTAATAAACATGAAAATTCAACCAAAAAGTAAGTTACTTAATTATGTATAAAATTGATAAATAAATTGTTGTTTTTTCTTTAATTCAAATACTTGTGAAAATTTATGAAAATCGTAAATAATGACATAAATAAAACTTCATCTAATAATGTTACCAGTAGTCACACATATTAATTAAAAAATTTATCGCTATGATTGTAAATACTATTATTAAAAAAAAGAGACAATATTCTTTGATACAATGCTAAAGTTAATTATCAATATTAAAAAAATGATAATTACATTGTTGACTTTGCATCAAACTAAAACAAATTAATAGGACGGCTACTAAAATAGGTAGATTAGTAATTTTACAATATTTCCATAGTATAATTTAACAGATTGCAATCGGTGCATTTCCGATCAGGATTATATTACTTATTTTTTCTATCGATAACAATCAAAAAAACACGTGTCGGAAAAAATATTAGTTGATAATAGTTTTGTTTATTGCAATTGCCGTATATGCATGTAAATTAACTAAAAAATCGTAAAAGCTACAATAAGGCTTACATAATGAGTAGAAATCTCAAAGCATCGCAGAATGCAGTCGTGTGTTGTGTGAAATAGTGTAAGGTTTTTGTTTTCTACGGCGGACTGCGGAAAAGACGAAAGAAAAAATGAATCAACGGAAAACTAGTGCGTCAAATAGTTCGAAAGGACGCCGAATGTCCATACGAAGCTTTTACTGGGTATGGATACGTTTCGCACCACTTACTCCATATATCTATTAGCAAATTTCATGCTTGAATACAGCTTAATTACACATACGTGCTTTTCGAATGGTAAAGTTTGTTGTACTGTTAAAAGTGTTTAACCTGGCCGAGGATAGGCCATGAAAATATGTCTGATATATTATCAATAATGAAAAAATATTACAATATTTTAGTTTAATTAATAAGAACGCGTGCGCATATGCTTATAATGACCTTGCGTCTTGTAATATGCACGGAAGTTTGTAATGGCATGTTTCCGACATTTGAATTACCAATAATAATTATATAATATATGAGAAGTAACATTTTTTATTTTGTTTATAATAAACATATTATGTATGCAGGACCGTCCCCAAGAAACCCGCAATCAGCAATTTCAATACGTGCAATTTGCTAGTTTTGCAAATATCATCATTTTGACAATTTAAAAATACGCATTTTCAGTTTGAAAAGAATTAACCTTGCAATGGAAAGCTGTAATCACATTTTTTAGATAATAAATCAAATTATACTTTATTTGCATAATTAAAATTAGAAAAAAATCAAATGCATGATAATAGTGTCTGTACAAAACTGGGTCATTATAAATAATTTTACTAATTCCACGTAAATAAACAAATTTCAATTGCATTTTAATATTTGCAAATTCTTTTTTATATCAATCATAAAGTACAATCATGAATATAATTATCATAAATTAGTGTAAAATCATTGCCATTTTAAATATTGTTGTGCCATCAAAATCAAAAATTAAATCGATAATACTGTTAGATTTGACAAACTTATAAAACATTTCATGAAACATATTGGCAAGAAGTTTAACATTCATACCAATTTTTGAATTAAAAGAAGTACAATTCAAGTGCACATCATTTAAAGGTGTGCATGAAAAAATCTCTACTTTATACATTAAATTTGAAAGCGATTTTTCATTGCGTGGAAATTCTTTGATCTTTAATGCATTCCATCACATTTTTTAACGAACTGCGTCATAATTGAACGAAAATAGAGGAAAACGCTGGATTCTTCTCGTTGTTCGAACAATTATGATTAAAGTGTGCAATGTATGACGAAAAATGCCAAATATTTTATTATTCCTATAACTAAGAAAAAATCCCTCAAACAATTAAATCTTTCAATATGGCAAACACATTAAAAATGAATTTTGTGTATCTGAAATTCACTCTAGATTTAGCATTCTTAGATTATTTAAAACTTTGTGTCATTCACTATTTAAAGAATTAAACAAATTAAAAATAAACACTTGATTCCTTATTAATTTACCTTAAAACTACACATTCTAACAATCTAGATATTCTAATTTACTAATGACACACGGATTGTAAATAAACAACTAGTAAAATATCGATAAATAAGTTAAACAAAAATTGGTTTCTACATTTGAGGTCGAATTAACTATTCCAACGATATGATAATGTTATATTACTACCTATTTTTACACTTTTAAACGTTACACTGACACAATTACAACAAACCTAGTAAAACAAATCTTTTTTTATTGCTCTTCTTAGAAAACAACTTATAGAAATAGAAAAGCATATATGATATAATAATTTGCAATTATATTTAACGTTATATAAATGTTGGCGTCATTATAACGCATGTATTGAACACGTAATGAAATCAATATATGCACACCCTGACGACTGTTGCACTTTTATTAAGATATTTTAACGATATCAGTAATGTATGATAATGAACATAATTAAAAAAATGAACTAATTGCATTTGTAATAAGTCAAAATTGATTCGTTTCTAATTGCTAATTAAAACAAATAAATAAACAAACAAGCAAACGGTGATCTCTTTAGCTTTCTACAAAATTGTTCTATCAATTTAAACATTCTATACATATATAATCGTTGTCTGTGAATCGATAATTAGCTTGATAAGTTTAACACAATCCAAACATAAGCGATTTAATGAGTTTAAGGAATATATTTTGTTAATGGTAAGCCAACAATTAAATTTTTGTAAAAGAAAGCAGTAATATAGATATAGCAATTAGGCATTCCAAAATATATCATTTTAACTACTGAGGTATAACTAGTTAATCTAAAATATAATTTTTCCTAAATACTTTTTGCAATATTTTTTGAAGATTATTCTAACTTTAATAAATATTAGATTTAGTTAAAAAGTATTCTTTCTTCAAAAAGAAAAATTGACAGGTTCTACCTCAGTAGCTGTATTAGGCATTCCAGAGTACTGTCAAACAGCTACTGAGATACAACCTGGCAATATTTTTTAAAGAATGAATAGCTCTCAAGCAACTCTAATATCTATTAACGTTAGAATAATGTTCAAAACATATCGCAAAAAGGTATTTAGGAAAAATTAAGGTCATCTTGTCGTAAAAAAATTATATTTTAGATTGACAGGTTGTACCTCAGTAGTTAAAATGACATATTTTGGAATGCCTAATTAGTATTTTTAGGTTATAAACTAACTTATAAATTCATATGCTTATATTTCCTAAAACTTTAAATTTCTCGGCGACAGTTTTAAATTTTACAACAACATATGAAGTTCGATAAGATATTATAAAATTGATATATTATCTCACACTAAATGTGTATGGCTTAAAAAATAGTTTTGAATTAATAAAATAGTAAAAAATTATTACCTTTTAAATTCAAATGTTTATTTCCTAAAACTTAAAATTTATCGGTCACAGTTTTAATAGTATTATAAAATTGGTATATTATCTCGTAGTAAATGTGTTTAAACCTATATATTGTACAATAGATTTAAAAAACTTTAATATGTCATACTATATATCATGTATGCATTAAAAATAATTTCAAAACACATCTCTTATGTAAAGCATAGTCTATACTCTCAAAAACAGAATAATATATCATGAGCAATTATCATACTATCATATATAACTACAACATTATATTTCCTACGATAGAATAAAAGTGGAAAAACAATGCTTGATGAGAAATATAAATAGGTAGATAAATTAAATGAAACTGATTCTGTTAATAAGTCAGAAACATCAACATTTCTATGAACATAAAAATTGTCCTGTCGGACTCCCATGATAGCTCATGTCCTTCATGCTCGCCTTAATCCAATCATGCTATATCATTACTCTATAAAACTAGATGATAGTTTAATAACGTCTTAATTATTGCGACATGATAATGGTTATCGTCACCAAAAAAATCATTAGTAACAAGGTAATTGCCGTTCTCTCACATATTTATACGCAAAAACGAGGAAATAAAACCTCGTTGCGTAATTGCAATACAATGCGTTGAAAACTAATTTTTATATAAAAAAATTATATGTAATGAATGTAAGGTGATTGGCCGTTCGCGGTTCAAGTCCTTGGCCTTATAGGCAGCATCAGGATAACTGAATTAATTAACGGTATGCTTTCATTTGCAGATCGAGGAGGGTTATCACGACTACGAGATGACCGTAGCCCTCGACAAAAATTCGTCGTCAGGAGATGGGCGAAATGGTGCAACAAATCACGAGGATGGCAACTACAAAGTACCTGGCAGCGGCGGCTACGATAACGAGGGATTTAACAGAGCCGGCGAACATTTGAACGATCCCGTTAAACCGCCGCGCGAAATCACCGACGAGGAAGCGTCGCAACAGGGCAAGTTTAAGCTATCGCGCAAAGAGAAATGGCGAATTCTGAAGAACGTCACCGCAATCTCGTGCGCCTTCATGATTCAATTCACCGCGTTTCAGGGCACGGCCAACTTGCAAAGTAGTATTAATGCCAAAGATGGTTTAGGAACTGTATCGTTGAGCGCGATTTACGCTGCGCTCGTCGTCAGTTGTATTTTTGTTCCTACTTTTGTTATAAAAGTATTGACTGTTAAATGGACATTGTGTCTGTCAATGTTGTGCTATGTACCGTACATTGCCGGTCAATTCTATCCAAAATTCTATACACTCGTACCGGCTGGTATAGTTTTGGGTATTGGTGCTGCTCCTATGTGGGCATCGAAAGCCACCTATCTCACACAGGTTGCTGGCGTATACGCCAAGCTCACCGATCAAGTAGTTGATGGTATTATTGTAAGATTCTTTGGATTCTTCTTCCTTGCTTGGCAGACCGCCGAACTTTGGGGAAATTTAATTTCGTCGCTCGGTAATCATCACTTTCAATACATATAGCATAGATAAATAATTTATTATTGAATATTGCAGTGTTGAGCAATCCCCATGGTGGCGGTGGAAGTGTAAACGAGTCGCTAGGTTCCGATTACGATTTATGCGGTGCGAATTTCTGCGTAATGAATATTAACGAAAACGACAATCTAGCGCGTCCCGACGACAAAGAGATCTACGAAATTTCAACGATCTATCTCGCTTGTATCGTTACAGCCGTCATTATCATCGCAATTTTTGTCGATCCATTATCAAGGTAGAAAATTGTTATTAATTTATTATTGCGCTATGTATCATAATATAATTGTGCAGATACGGTGAGAAGCAAAGAAGAAATAGTACGGTTGAATTATCCGGCATTCAGCTTCTCTCAGCTACTGCCTATCAAATGAAGAAACCTTACCAGCAATTGCTTATTCCGATTACGCTGTGGATCGGTATGGAGCAGGCATTCATCGGCGCCGACTTCACCCAAGCCTACGTATCGTGCGCGCTGGGCATTCCATCCGTCGGCTACGTAATGATCTGCTTCGGTGTCGTAAACGCCCTTTGCAGCTTATTGTTCGGATCAGTAATGAAGTACATTGGCAGACAGCCGATCATGATGCTGGGAGCGGTTGTGCATTGCGCCTTGGTCGTCTGGTTTTTATTATGGAAGCCGCATCCTTCAAATCCCGTCGTTTTCTTCATCGCCTCCGGACTTTGGGGAGTTGGTGATGCTGTCTGGCAGACACAAGTGAACGGTAAGACAATCCTTCAGCTACAAAATATAAATACAATTTATGAAATGAAAGCACGGAATTGTTCATATTGCAAGTAACAGTTTCTTTGGATATGTCAAAATGTATACAGAAATAACGGTGGCATGAAATTGATTTAAATGCAATTTAATTTAATTTATAATAATATTAAAAGTGTACCATTTTATTCAATTGTAAATGTAACAAAAATAGTACCTATAAATTTCATAAGATTACTCATATTTTTGAAGAAATAATTGTTTATCTGCCAAGTAATTAGTCACAAGTCATTGATATTTTATTGTAGTGCGCATACTATTGACACGACATAAAATAAAAAAAGTCATGTTTTTAAAGAATCGAGTAAGCAGTAAGGTATAGAAGGATTTTATTACTTTTATATTGATTGCAAATTATCGACTATCCTGTATAGTTGGTAGAGCATTATTTGAAAATCCATAAATCATTTCTCTTGCTAACTAGAAAGACTACTAATTAGTATATTTTCTAAAAAGATACCTTCTTCATACTGCAATAGAAAACCGGCAATATGCATTACTATAATTGTGTAAAGAAAATCACAAATAAAATTTTATAATCACAAAACCTAAAATATAATAGTTACCAGATTCGCCACTTGAGTGTAAACCAGGAGTGGGCAATCTTTTTTATGTTACAGGACAAGGTGAGAACTTAAATTCACTCGCGGCTAAAAAATAGTTCAACAATGCGCAAATTTAAAACATTTTGTTGAAAAAAGCACTAAAATTAGTGCATTTTTCAGCAAAAATCACTAATTTTAGTGCATTTTTCAACAAAAATCTAAAATTTATTGAAAAAATGCAAGATTTGCTTATTTCATTAATTTTTTGTTGATTTTAATTTTAAAGAAACGTGCAAAAATTGGTCCAAAACCGTAATAGTTTGGTTGACTAATAAAATATATTCAAAACAACAAATAAACGTTTACTTCCCAAAAAGAAGTGCCGGAACGAAGACCCAGAGCATTACGGTCCCACTTTACCGTGTAGTAGAAAAAACGCTTGTTTCTACTCCTTGGAATAAACTATTCCATACAAGCAAATAAAAATAGCTTTAATTGTAATTGAATATTTTTAGCAAATAAGGATATTTGCAGCACCTCATTTTGGCGAGGTGGACGGAAGATTAGTAGGTTTTTTTAATTTCCAACGTTTCAGGTGTGAAGTTTAAAAAAAACTACCAATGGGCTTTTAATTCAAAATCTTCCGTCTACCTCCGCAAAATAACGTGCTGCAAATACTAAAAATATTCAATTACTTTGATTGATTGATTTGTACATCTTTCTGAAATTAGCTTTAATTTCTGTCTTTCCAATATTTTGACGTATTATTAATATAATATATTTCTATAGGTCTCTACGGAACGCTATTCAGAAGAAATAAAGAAGCGGCGTTCTCCAACTATCGCCTATGGGAAAGCTCCGGCTTCGTAATCGCCTACGCGTATTCGACACATCTATGCGCCCGCATGAAACTCTACGTGATGCTGTGCATCCTCATTATCGGCGTGCTCATGTACCTCGTCGTCGAAGTGCTACATCTCAGAAAGACCAGACGGCAGAAGAAGAAGGAGAAGAAGGCCGCCGCGGCGCTCGAGGCCAAGCAGGCGGCCGCCGCCGAGGAAACCGATGACGAAGTCGACGAAATCGATGATAAAATCATTGTCACACATTTCTAACAAACAGAGGTAGGTAGATAGGTAATAAGCTCGAAAATTCTTATACGAATAATTAAAATTGAATTAGTGTTACGAATTCAAGGCCAATCAGATCCGTTTCCTGTAAGCTTTTTTCAGTCACTCGTCTAACGGCAATCAATGTGCTGTGATGTAATGTGTAAAAATTTTTAAGCAAAAACGTTACGCAAAGCACATAATTGCTTGCATGTTGGATGGGGGGGAAAGAAACGAGATCTGATAGATAGAAAATCTTCTTGTACAGATTAATCTAATTAAAAGTAAATTAATTTCATGCACGATATGTAATTAAACATTTATATTAATGATTAGAAAAAATTTAATCAAGTTTTTTTTCGCTCGTAAATTTCTGTCGAAAATTTGCACCTCTTTACGTGCGCGAATATTTTTTTAATTGCACACCACAGACAAACAACTTTCTACGAAATTTTGTTATTTTAGCATTTTTAACCTTAATCTAAAACAGATCAACAAGTAATACAATTTCATAACGCCGAATCGAAACACGGCGCGCTTGCAATTAATGCTAAATTAAGTTACACTTATTCGTAACAATGATTATTGTTATCGCATATATAATTGAATCATTTCAAGGTGCCACATTAATAAGCACCAACTAAATGTACTTAAATCCCTGTCCTTTACGTAACGCGATGTCATTGAAAAGCAATTTTTGTTTTAAACACAAATTGGAAAACATCCCACTTGCATACGCAAATTGCATTCGCAAACGTACAATTTTCCATCCATTCATTTATTATTCATTCACGTGCTCAATTAATTCATTTTTGTTTGTTTTTTTCAGATTTTCCGTATTGTTTTCGCAAATAATTTGTGTGAACCTAACAGTAGAATTGGTTTTACTACTATCCTCGTACAATTCATTACGTTTTCTTTGATTTGTGATGATTTTTTATAGTTTAAGTGCACACCAAATGCATTTTTGTGCATAATTTGCCATTTTATTGGTGAATACCAGTGCGATATTATTTATAATAATCTATGTACAAAAGTGCATTAAAATAGTTTTAAATAAAGATAAATAAAATAATTCAAATGGAGGCTCTACATGCAAATAAGCTGGTACTTATTTCTGTTGAAAAATGATAAATTAATTTGAGAATTTTATTTAGGAAATGATCAAGCAATGTAAACAATCACAACAATATTATTAACTTAATTATATCGTATTAGCAAATATCTACTTAATAATTTATTTAATCAATTTGACTAATTTAAGTTTTATTGAATTTAATTATTTAAGGAACAAATTAAATATCTACTAGATTTTTGAGTATACTTAACGAACTTATGATTGATTTATTTTACCAAAAGCGACGATTAAATGTAAATTTATATTTCATTTAAGAATAATATGGGAGGATGGCGGCATTACTACTCAATATTTAATAAACAAAAAATCAATTATGTTAATTAGATAATTATAAAGTTCCTAAATGGAGCATAAAGATGAACTATTCTAGTTGTTTGTTGAATATCAATTTATTATTATAATTTACTACTATAAGAAAACAAAGCTATTGACTTTTAGAACAATTATTACATCAGGTTTTTGCATTGTTTTAAATTCTCTAATTAACTTACTATAGCCTCTAGGTAGAACTCACAACGATTGTTTTAACTAATCTTAATAACTCTGCAGACCAGAAACTAAATACATTCATTTTCATTCTGAAAATAAAAGTCACACTAAGCTAGCAAAATATGCATATTGTAGTAGTCGAACTAGCCGTTAAGTAGCTGTATTAAAATGCATTATTATTTATATATAAAATATTTCTAGATTGTAATTATAAATTTAAAAAGTGATGTACAGAATAATATTATATGTAATAAGTAGTGCGAATTATTTTGTGAATAATAATAATTAGTCAGTATTCCAGTCGAGAATGAATCTTTATAGATATAATTTATGTCATTGTAACTCATCCAAGCAACAAAATTATAATAAATACAAATATATGCTAATTAAATAAATTGATAATGTCGATCGTCGCAAATGTACGGTACACTAGTTGACATTGAATTGCAAGTTGCAATTTCTTGATTTCGAAACGAACGTGTTCAGTGTTTTCTGCGCTTCGTTTCCTATCGCAACACAAAATGCATTTGACGAAATACGTTCAGCACGATGTGTGGTCCGATTCGCACGATTCGATATCGATCTGCAGCGATCTGAGCGATGCGACAACGCTAACGTCGCTCAGTGCAAGTGATGTTGGTTGCGACGATGACGACGACGATGATGCAGTTTCAGTAACTGACAAGCTGATTGTCAGTCGCAATGTGGAGCCGGTTGAGGCGGTGGAGGCGACGAAGGCGCATCGCAACGTGAGTTTGTGTCAGCAATTGTTCTAGCCGTATAAATTAATATATGCGTTGTTGTTTCTGTTGTTTTTGTTGTGTTTGCAGCTGTGTCATGATAAATTATCCGCGCTTTTAAATAGCACGCAAAACATCTACCAAAATGTGCGCATTAATAAGTCGCGAAAGGTGCATCTGGGTAATATCACGTACATTAAAGGACCGGTTCACGTCAAGTTGGAGGCGGAAATCGAAGAACCCATAATGTCACTCAGTCTCGATAGTAATTAATATATATGATTAGATTGTTAACTTAACATTTTTGCATCGCTACATAATGACATGTTTTAGATCAAAAACACATCAAATTTAGATGCAGATGTAAAACCAGAGACGTTCTGCTGGAGTATGTGGGAAAATTGGCTGCCTTAAAGAAACATTAAAATCATATAATATGTCAATACAATATTTTACTCTAATTTACTCTAACTTACTTAGTTGTTAATATAGAATGACGTATATTTGTTTGAATTCATTACGCTAATTAAATATTTAATAATGTCTAGTTTACATATGAACATGTAGAGTCAAGTTTAATTATTATGTAAATAAAGTTTCTTTGAACTAATAAATTTTATTTTTCTATGTATTTTTATTATATGTCTGATAAAACGTTGTTACGAAAACAGTCTATTTTTAGGTTTATTTAAGTTTCAAAAAAATAATATGCAATATATAGTATCTATTATAAATCAATCTCAGTTAAGAATAATTTTAAAACAAAATGGTAAATATAAATCAAAGCATTTGCTCATATTTAAGCTATTCTAAATGATTCTAATTAAAATAAAGTTAATTATATTAATTGCATTCACTTGGTGAACCATTGTTGAGTATAATTTATAATTCTTCAGTTGTAGTTCTGAAGATGACATAACTAGTCGAAATATATATATAAACTACACACTAATTTTTATTTGTAAATCCTCCACGTTATTTTATTTAATTACAATTGATTCTGATTGGCTACTTAGGAGATTTTATATTGTGGTTACCATTAATACATATTAATATCAAATAATGTATGGGTATGCAAATTAAATAACCGACTGGAAAAACTATAACTATAATACTTAAATTATAAGACAGACTTGTAACAGAAGCGTTTGATTATTTTCATTCAATTTCCATGCAAAACCAAACTAAAAATAAAACAAGAATCAAAAATTCAAACAAAGGGTAAAATGGGAGAATAATGATGAAAATACATAATTCTGGATGTTATGATCTTTTTCAAAATTAAAATTTTGTTTAAGTTTAGTAAATTTTAGCAATAATTTTGATTTTGGAATTTCTAGCAAAATTTAAGAACAAAATTGATTATAAACCTAAAGGAGTATGCAATGACAAAATGCGAGAATAGAAGAGGCACTGTTGCATACTTAATAAACTTAAAAAGCCTTGAAAGCAAGAAAAATTTAACTGTATTTGTAATAGAAAAATAAATTTAAACTTTAATTTCTATTGTTTTGCTATTAGTCAAATTTGTCTCTTAAAAATGTTATATAGAAAAACTCATCACAAATATATGGGCTTCAATCTATTTAGTTTACATCTATAGTTTCTGCCATGCCTATTTTATAAGTTTAGAAATGTTCAAACCTCTTAGGCCTTATTAGTCATACTAGTAGGTAGTAGATAGATTTTTGACGATTTTGTTATAAATATATAGTGCCATAGAACTATTTATAACTAGGTATAGAAGAAATATATTTTTTAGAAGTATATATTATTATATTTTAATTTTTTTATATATCAATGTCATTATTTAAATATAATTATAGTAATCAGTATGAAAATTTATTTATAGACACATTAATTTAATTAACATACATTAAAAAATGCGCAACAAGCTCAAATGACTATTAGAAACCCATTTTAAACATTTAGGGTAATTAATTGCTTGATTAATCAGATATGTGATAAAATAGTTTTAATATAGATTTAGAATCCATTTGACCAACAATTTTATAAATCTTGCTGTTTCTAATAGTCAAATGACTATTTGAAGCGCATTTTATACATTTAAAGTAATAAATTGCTAGACAATATTAATCAGAATTAATAAGAATTTTAAATAAACATATAGTATTCATCTAAACAACAATTGTATAAATAAACACTCCATGTTTCAAATATTTCCATAAATAATTATAAAAATTATCTTTTAGAGTTGAATAATAATATTCGACATAAAGCGTTTGGCAAACAGTTACGGGAAATGTCACAGGAGACAAACTAATTATTCTTTATGAAATTTGAAATTAAACAGCATGTTTACGAATAGCGAATATTATAGGTTCAAAATATCACAAGCCTACGAGAGGAGAAAATTTCCATCAACATTAGATGTAACGGAAAAATGCGCTTTGAAATACTATAGTTTTGAGAAATTAAATAGAGCTTACAACTCGCAACTTTGTAATTATTATGGTAACTGATAGGAATACAAAGCTGCTATAAACACAGCTGTCCTCTATACAGAGTGGCACAGAAATAGAAGACGCTTTTTGAATGTAATATTCTTTTGGCGAGATAAATATTAGATCCGTACCGTTTTACAAACAGTTTATAAAGCATTGGGAAGTGTTATCGTCATTGGGATTTTTGTGGAAATTGTATTGTGTATGTGTAATAAAATGTTCTAATATTATAACTTCTTCGACAAAAAGTTAATATAATCATAAATTTCATGATTTGTATCTCATTTTTTAAACAAAACAAATGAAAGTTAGAAGAAAAGTAGTAGTTGATTGCGAGAAAGTCCAAATTGTCAGAAACTTCTTTTGTACAAATCCACCACAAAGCCAATCATCGGCCTACGGAATCGAGATCTTGGAATGCGCAAGCAAATCAAATATCATCATAAGCCGAAGAATCCAATCCAAAAAACGTTGAATGATCACAGACGCAGCTTAGTATGTCTCCAACCAGACATTAGACAAAAACTTGCACATTACGTGTGAGTTACGTAATGGAAATTATCCAAGTGAAAAGTACAAATCATCATAACAAACTGACAAACCACATAAGTACCCAGCTTCACTATGCTTTGGATCACACTACCGTCAGAAGATTGAAAAAATTATCGCCAGATGATCTTAAAATAAAATAAGAAGGCCTTCTCAATGGAGAGTGTACCTTGTTCTTAAATCTTCAAATCAGTCCATAGAGTGTAAATTTTGATAATGAAAATTTTGGATAAACTTATTTCTTAAATAAACTCACAGTGGAGCCTCGTCCTATGTCCATTCGATATACTTCCAATTCGACATAAGACTTGCTCTGCCACGAAAAATTAACCTCGATATACGTCTTTAATTCGACATACGACCTTACTCAAATGATTCAATCACATGAACAAATAGTTTTAATTAAAATATGCACTAAATTTTAAATACGTCCAATTTGATATACATCTAAACATTTGGAACGAATTAAGGTCGTATGTCGAGGTTCTACTACACTTTCAAAATAAATAACTTGCAAAAATTATTGCAATCCGATGAGATGCAGCATTTCAAAGGGTTCTAACACCTTCATTGCCGTGCTACCGCTGGAACCCACAGCATCCCCCATGAGGCAACTAGATGGCGGTCCCCGACACAGGAGAAGACGGGTGACCAGTGCCAGATCGACTAGTTGGCCGCATCAAGGTTGCCTCTGCGTCCTGGTAGTAATGCTTATCTACATTCTTGTAAATATTGTATATAATAGGTTAAGTTGGTTATGGATTTTCCCTACCAATGTTCAAAATTCCAAACTTACAAGTGTATTTAACGCTGTGCTCACAGCTAGTTTTATGTTTTACAATGTAATATTAGTGTATTCAGAACGAGGTGATAAGACGCCAAAGGTAGCAGGCGCCTTTCGCGTAGCGCTTTTCTGTGAGCCCTTATGGGTCCCCTATCCTAAATAAAACTTTTTTATTTACGTAATACTTGTATTTTATTCTAAATAAATTATCCCACTAAACCCTGTACACAAATAATAATTTTCAATATCATTTTTAATTATGTATTGAATATTTTAAGATTTTTATGATGGCGACATCTATCAAAGAGTAAAGTAACCTTCAGACAACAAACAAAAATAACTACCTACAATATCATTATTTAATTCGATTTTTATTTATATATAATTATTGTTTTTACAGCATTACTATTAAATAAAATGACTCATAATTATAGCAATAACATTAAAAACATGCGTATATTAATAGGCAAATAGGCAGAAAATTTATTAGAAAGTATTTCCTCATCGACGATTGCGAAAATTTGTAACACTTGATAGATTGCGATCTAAAAAAATAGAAAAACGACGGTTACACCAATTTGAATCGAACAAAAGCGATAAATTAAACTTTCACTATAAACGTGAAAATAGTGTAGCCGTTGGGCGGAAGATGACGCTCGAAAGCAAATGTGCGCGCGAGAAGTACCTGTTTTGAAAGGACGGCTTTGAAAACTCGCAACGAACCGTGGAGTCTATCAACAACATCGCTGAGGGAGAGACTGTCCGTTGCACTTTCATGTGATACGGACGGATTGAACGCGCGGGGTCAATCCTCTCGAAAAAAATTAAGTACCTAAACTACACTAAACAGCCGCAATCAGCCCTTTTAGTGTATTAGAATATTCTAGGATTGTTGCGCGCTTTTAATAAACAAAACAGAAAAAAATACCCGCAAGAATATTTTCATACCAAACCAAAATAATAATAGTTTATTTATAGAAGCGACACACGCGTCTCATAAACTACTACACAGAATAGAATTATAATATCAGACGAGTTTTTTTCTGCCGATTCAATCAAAATCAACTTGGCTGGTTGTTTTGTTTCCAACAGACACGTTACACAGATGCGTTCAATTTTCATTTCAACCGCATGTGAAAATATTGTGTGATAATAATTGTGTTTTTTTGCTACTGCATATATAAATAAAAGTTTTACGGCAATTTGTCTGGCGCTCGCTGATTGAGGTAATTATTAAATAATTTTTATCTTTTTACTAATAATAATTATTTATTTGATACTCAACTAAACTATATTAGGTAGTAACTACTTCATCTACAAATCCAATTTAAATTTGCTAGCTGAATATGATTTTTTGCTTTGAAACTATTTATTCACCTAGCACAATGACTATCTATTTATTCACCAGACATTTATTTTTAACAAATTAAATTTTTTTGGTAATACTCTTCGCAATGTCACATCCTCACATTTTATAATACAAATAGGGTTTCGCAATTATATCTTTAAAATATAATTAAAATATAATTAGTTGGAATATTTTATGCATTATTTTATCTTTATGAAGTTTATAAAAAGAACTATTGATAATTAATTATTTAAAATAATTATGGTATGAGAAAATTATGTTATTTCAAAACATTTATTATCATTACTGCATAATTTTATAAAATTATGTTGATTTATAAATTTAAGTTCAATTTAAAAAACTATAGATAGTATTTTAATAAAAAATTAGATAGGAAAATTGTTTAAAAATATTCGATTCACATATTTTAAAACATTTCTTATCATAGTTGCATAAATTTTATAAAATAATATTGATTTATGAATGAAAATATAAGATACTATTACTTTTTAAAGTGTTTTTTATTTTCAAGTAAAAACAAACATATCGATTTAAGATGTTTAAATTAATTTCCATGTTACATATTAGATAATTGTTGCAGACAAATTGCACAATGTTATTTCAATCATTAATTAGCAAACATAATTCAATTAATAGATATATGTACCTATGTATAGTAATTACAATTAAAATGTGCACTAACATTATTGCAACATTAAATGAATTAATTTTTGGTTCAAATTTTATTTGATTTGAATTTAAAATGCTGAGAAAACAAGTTTTTTCATTTTGAAAACGTATAAATATATATAAACGGTTTGTTTTTTACGATTGGCTATATAATTCGCCTTCGACAAACAAAATATGTTTTCTACTAGCGGATTAAGATTTTGCGATGCATTTTATTGAAGCATTGTCGGTCGCTATTTATTGTTGAATATCGGAAAACTACAGTATATCCAGTAAATATTTTGTTTAATTAATTTTACACCTACGTATAGGTAGGGCCATCCTGATCATGCACTTCCTTTCTAATAATTATTCATAAAAGTATGTGTATGTGTGTGTAAGTCACCAACGCATAACGCATTTCCTGTTATGTAAATACACCCCGCTTTTAGTGCAATACCCCCAGAATATGAACATATTACATAAAAATCCACTTTTATTATCATCATCGAATTCGAATAGTCGTTGTTTTGATGATATTTTAACTGTATGTATATATACAATACGTTACTTTTCAAAGTGAAATATTATTTAAAGTGATGTTGTGTAGGATTTGGTTTGGTTGGTTGAGGCAGGTGCATGATGAAGGTTTATATCGCTAAAGAAGAATGTCCGGTTAAACCACCACATGCATTAAAAAACAACAAGGTAAAAGAACGTGCACATACAGCATGAACACAAACAGAGAGAACGACCAGCAAAAGGTTCAAGCGCTCTTATTATCTTAGGTAGTACTTCCAATCCAAGGTCTAACGAATTACAAAACTTTCCTGCGCGATTATGAAATCTCGGTAAAAGTGCAGCATTGATTACGTTACAATGAACGATGATGTACCAAACATCTGCATTTTATTTAACTTGTTAGATATAATATTATTTTCGTTTGAAGATGATTGCAAACAGCACGTGGTTGAATTATATTGTAGACGCCTGTATTTGCATTCAGACTTCTTCCTATAGCGCGCCTGTTATCCTTGAACAGCGCCATACAACCACACATTCCACATGTTTAATGAAGAAACATTTTTGTTTACATCTCACAATTATATAATCTAAGTAAGTAACTCAAATTCGAAATCGATTTGATTTAAGCAAAGTGCGTGCATAATTGCATTATCTACCAACTTATTATAGATTACATTACAGTTTACAAAATTTCACGAACAAGGTAAATTGATGATGTGACGCTTGTTTGCTTGCTCCATTCAAGAATGCATAGTTCGTAAAATCAAAGAGAGCTCTGCAAAATTGATTTTCAGCTCCAATTTGGACGCGTTATAAAATCTACTAAAATGATGATTCGATTTTCTGATGACATTTTGCACAGTTCATTGACAGTTTCTCTAACCTATTAATTAAAATGCGCATTTGTTGTAATAGCCTAATGGCGGTAAATTAAAAAACATTACGAAAACAGATTAATTGAATGTAAATAAAATGCTTTTTTGAAAGCGTTTTTGAAGTCAAATATCATTTTTAGCAAATAACCTCCACTGAAAAGCATATTTAAACATACAAACAAACACATTTAATGTATTTTTAAAATGGTTTAATGCACTAAATAATCAATCCAAGCATGATAATTTATGTATATGCAAAACAATTTAATTGCTAAATGTACTTTTTGTACTAGACTGTCAAATTGTCGCATAAATTACATTACCAAAAATATATCAGAAAATAAAAAAGCAAAGAATTATGATAACTTTTTTTTGTCTCAACAATGTATAATATTTAAGAACTGCATAGGGTTTAAAAGAAAATCTTATTACTCTGAAAATGAAAATTATTCATATTAACATTAGATTTAAAAATTTAAGTAATAAAATTCTACAATTTTCGTTAATCTCCAAAATTAATATTTTAAATAAACTACTCTTTGATATTAATATAATTATATGAATCATTATCATTAATTTCAATGTTTATAATTCATTCAATAAGATTAGGTGTAATACTATTACTTCAAAGAATTACAATTGGATTAAAAACAAAATTTTTTTATTCTTCTTTTTGATTTTCTTATATTGTATTACTTACTACTAAAATTACTTATTACTAAAATTAAAAATAGGTTTCGTTATTGGTATATCTTGTGAATGCATAATATTTTAATTAAAATTGTTATATTATGCGTGAAATGAACCGAAATCGAAAATTAAAGTGGTCTAAATTAAATATACCATAGCTTATCCTAATAGTCTAATGCAATGTGAGATCTTTACCTGTTAGATGGAGCTTCAAAAATTCGTGAACGAATTCCATTTCATCTACTACAACATCCTTTTTGAACAAAGAAAATTACCTGCATATTTCTAAACACACACAAATCGAATATATATAGGTATTATATTAAAAAGGCGCCTTTTCAGGGTAAATTTTTGTACGGTAAGCAAATATTTACTGAACTGAAATTCAATATAATCAAATTTTTAGTAAACAATAATAATTGTAATTTATTTTTACTTAAACTATATGATAAAATAATAACGCGTTTTTATTACTTTAAAGAGCATCAAATAAATTTCTAAGCATTGGGCGAGATTTTGAATTTTTGTTTGCGCTTTGTTAACTAAATATTTCTAAGAAATAAGTGTGTAAAATTAAAATAAACATACATTGCATAAATGGTAGTCGTCTACGTATACGAATAATATATCTACATATGAATTATTTTCTAAAGAAATACATACACAGTGTCTCCTTTTGCTGGGTGTTACATATGTACATACTACATATTGTAGATACCTACAACAGTTTACATTTCTGTTAAGGTCAATAAACTAAATCTCCCCTCCACTTATCGTCCCAAGGGTAAATATCGCCCCTAATACACTATTATTCAGCCATGTTGTCGATGGTTGAATACCAAAATTTCAAGGCTGTGAATTGTTGTGTGACTAAATTATAAATATTATCAATATACGAACAGGTAAAGCTATCACCAAAAATCGTCTAAAACATATAACATAATTTATTTTGATAATATATTGCAAATATATTAAAAAATATCTCGCAAATATCCAAACTTACTCTATGTATATTATCATCTGTATACGTGGCTTTGTAACTACGCTTCACTTACGAGATATCATTTTACTAAAGGGTGTTCAATAATTCTATAAATGCTTTGTCGTTTACGTATTAATAACTACCATATCACATATAGCTCTAATTTCAATCAAAAACTGTTCACATAGAATCATAGAGTACATTCTATTTTTCGGTTTCTGTGCTTAAAATACTAATAAATCGTTTTATTTCAATCGAAATTTAAATAGGAGGGTTTCATATATTCTCCGCGATGCAAGCGCATCAAGTGAAAAGGGGAAGAAACGAGCTCTTGTAATTACTGTATTTATCGGAATATAAGATGAGACTTTTATATCTATTTAAAAAAGATCTTAATATTTTCCATTCGTGTTATATTCGAGTAAATTGTTCTTTTAAAAATGGTAAATTTCACAACATTAATTAAATTTTACTTAATTATAATATATCGTACTAATTTCAATTAAAAACTGTTTACATAGAATCATGGGGTATATTTCGTATTTCTGTTCCTATGCTTAAAATACTAAAAATTCGTTTCATTTCATTTCAAAATCTAAATAAGAGCGTGTCATGTATTCTACGCGATTCAAGCGCATGCAGTGAAAGGGCGAAGGGAAACACTCTTGAAATTATTGAATTTATCCGAAAATAAGATGAGACTTTTATATTTAAAAGAGATCTTAGTATTTGCATTTGAGTAATTTTTTCTTCTAAAATAGGTAATTGGTTTCACAACATCACTTGAATTTCACTTCTTTATAAAAATTATTTTACGAATTTCTTTGCTTTGCTAAAATTTATTCGTTCAGTTGCAAGGGAATTTATTCGTATATTGCAATTGCATACTAAAAATTGTGAGTAAAATAAAATCGTTTGCTTGAACATTTTTCGGTACAGTTCGAAGTAATTTAATTTGCTTTTCATATAAAAAGTTTTTACTTTGAATTTTATTAATTAATAAATCAGTAAATTGTTTCTGAAGCAAAGCATTGCATATAAAATAGAAAATTGTGAAACTCAAATGCTTCCAGATACATCTGGAACAGTTCCAACTAGAGATGTATGCAGAGTACGATTTCGGCAACTCGTATTAACTTTATACTTTTTTCCACCAGAACATGTCGAAACGAGTGTACAATAAGTGGAGTGAAGAGAATATGCGAAATGCCATCGAGGCGTTTCGTAAAAAAGAGTGCGGCCTTAACGAGTGCTCCAGACGTTTTGGAATACCCAAACCGACACTGAAGCGATACCTAAAAAGTAGTGAAGCTGAACCTTTAGATCTCAAAAAAAAGATGGGAGCTTTGCAAACCCTTCCCAAGAATGTTGAAGACGATCTAGTTGAACATATACTCAAATTGCAAGCATCGCTTGTTAGTCTCGACATAACCGATATTCGACGATTGGCTTTTCAAGCTGCCGAAAAACATCAACTATCGCATCGGTTTAATAGTGTCACAAAAACGGCCGGCAAAAAATGGTTCTATTCATTTATTAAACGACATCCGGAAATTTTGCTACAACATGGGAATAAAAAACGCTCGGAGGAAGGTGGTAAAGATCTGGTGAATAGTGTTTTTGATATGCTCGAAGAGAATTCCAAAGCAAATGGAATGACTGCCAATGATGTTTATAACGTCGATGAATTTGGACTATCAACACAGCTTAGTTGCGAACAGAGGGAAATTAGTGCTTCGGTGGTTTGCTGTTGTAATGCAGCTGGAAGTTTTGTTCCTCCAATGTTTGTTTTCAAAAATGAAAACGTGGAAATAGATTTAGAAAGGGAAGCACCACCAGATAGCTTGATAGAAATTGCCGAATATGGATTCATAACTTCTGACTTATTTCCCAAATGGTTAAAGCACTTTATCAGAATTGTGAGACCCAGTTTAGAACGCAAAGTGTTACTACTATTTGATGGCAACGCTACAAATACAAAAAACATAGAGACTTTAGACCTGGCTCAAAAGAATGGTGTAATTTTACTACAATTACCCAAAGATAAGTCAAAAAGGCTTCAACCGCTTCATGTAGGAGTTTTTGGAGGTTTGCAAATTTACTTCGAAGAGGCCCTCGGACAGTGGATTAACGAAAATCCACATCAACGTGTTTCACAAAGTAACGTTATGCCTTTAATAACAATGGCTTACTATCGAGCAGCAACGGTCGGTAATGCTGTAAGTGGATTTGAGGAAAGTGGATGCTGGCCAATAAATCGTTTAATTGTAAATAGTTTTGATTTCTCTGATATCGAGTTTCCAGCACTTGAATTTCAAATGACTGATGGAAGTGACAATTTTGCTAGTGAACTAAGCGATACACCTGGATGTTCAACAGACTCCTAAAATTTCGTTTCTGTAGATGTACGTCCAGATAGTTTCAAAGACTAAAACGGTTTTAAATTATTCTTAAAATTTCGCATCGTTAAAGTTTACACTAAAAAATAATGATAAAAAATACGGGTGTATAATAGTTGTGTTATTTAAATTTAAGGTATACAAATGTTTCCAAATCAAAGACAATAAAGTTATTTTGAATTATTTGTAATTTAAAACAGATTCTCATTTGAGTTTCAATCATAAAAAATTCAAAATATAGAGGAAAAAAATAAAATGCACACCTTCAACAGATGTTCTTTTGATGAAATATCACTTATGTGAATCAGAATCTAAAATTTTATGCATTTAAACTGGAATTGAGACATCCCTTGAGAAACACCCTGCAGGTAATAACTAAAATATATAAAGGGTGATAGAAAAATTAAACTATAATAATTTTGTTGAATATTCAGTGGCATGGGTGTAGCGATAAGTATAAAGTCTGTGGAATATCAAATATATGATACACTGGGGAATAGTTTTTATTGAATGTCCGCTCATCTTACTTACAACCCCACAATACGAAGCCATTTGAATAGAAAATATATGGAAGTATGTACCATACAATATTTGGGATTCCTGTATACAAGTGGTGTTCAAATATTCTACAGTCACAATCTTAAAATATTCCAACAATAGACATGGATATAAGACTATGAGATTTTAAATAAAATAAGAATTAATGGTAATAGTTTTAAAATCTTATATCTTACTTCCAAGCAATATTGATGCACCTCCAAAAAAGATCATTTTCCAGAATTATAATTAAAAAATGTATTTTTAAATTTAGATTCATTTTTGCCCTGTATCATGTATGTAAATACCTACGTCCAGAAAAGCGTTGTCAAAAGATTACATAGGGAACTTGCTATTTTAAACACTTTTAAAGGTATTGGTATTGTTAAAAGTAATGATTTTTTTATGTTGTGTCTTGACTTGCACATCTGAAACTCTTAATCATAACAAAATTTGATATTTTGGAACTCTACATGAAGTAGCCTAAAATGATACGGGATATTATTTTTGGCAATAGACAAAAATTGTTGATAATTTCCAGCCAAAATTTAAAATTATTCCGTAACAGAAAAAAAGTTGAAAATCGTAATATAGTCTTTTATGAGAAAACATTTTTTGTAAGTAGCGATAGGAATGTATACATTAGCTTGTGTATACCAAACTTAAATTAAAATTGATTTTGCTAGCAGCATAAACTGCAGGCTAATTACGCACTGCATCCCATAAAATTTTAGCGCAAACTGCAATAATTAAAATTAAAACAGTAATTCGCTTAAAATTAGATAACATTAGATATAATTGAAGTAAAAACATATAAATTTCAATTTATACGATCCCCAACATGACTCTTAAAAGTCTTTGAGTTTAAATTAACAATGTAGATTAAGAGCTTAATTTTAAAGCAAACAAATGGCATTCCTTAATCAAATGTGCACATACACATACGTTCACATGAAGTGCTGTTAGAAACCAATAAATGTTGCCTTTTTACAATATTGTTATATGATAAAGGCGTTTTAACCCTATGAAACTTTATCGTTGTGTTTAAAAAAAAGCAACAATGCAGCTTTTTCTTGGAAGCTTTATCGCGTCTAGTGCAAACGCTAAGTACTTACAGGCAACTAATGTACACTGCATTATCTCGCAACATATTTCACCAAAAAATTTCTGGTATCTTTTTAATGTTTGCATACCTACTACATTTTTTCTTATTGCCTTGCGCCATTTTTAATGCGGAATAAATTTATTGCAGTGCTGCAAATACATATTTAAAGTAAATGTACTAGCTAACTCAAATTACAGTAAATATGTACAACATTATTTCAGCGCTGAAACACACATTTTCTTTTGACGGCGAGTCAAAAGTTAAACCGCACATCAGTCTGATTTTAATCAGTTTTTATATTTCCAACCTAGTCACTGCTTTACTAAAATGCATACTACAATCTTAAATGAATAAAAGTAAGTATATTCAAAGGATTCAAATTCTGATAAATACTATCTCAACAAATCGGACTTCTAAAGGCTTAAATAAATTGTTAAATTTTTTAGACGATTACAAGAATAATGGCGGTTTTGTATGTAGATGCCACCCCATTTCAGATGTTTCAAAGATAAAACAGTTGAATCATTTCACGTGGAAGTAATGACAAATATTTTTCTACGTTGTGTTGTTTTTTTTTCGGCCAGAATTAAGCCATTGATTTTATCTACAGCCTAAATAGCTAGAGCTTTAAAACACAAAATCGAATGACAATATATTTTTTATTCATTTTCTCAGCATTAGAGTATTTGCAACAATTTTATTAACCCATTGGCAGAAAACAGTCATTAAGCCACATGACCGATTTCAAACAAATTTTTGTCAAATGGTAGAACTTATCAAAAACACAACTTTACCGAAAATTTATGGAAGAGCTTATTAAATATGATATGTACATCTATTACCAATTTCTTATGTTAAGAATAAAATAACTATTGGCAACAACTAATTAACAATTCCAAAGTATATTTATTAAAATAAATAACAATTATCAAACGATAAATGTAACTATTTCTTTTGACGAGTCAAAGCAACAGAACTTTCTTTGAATTTAGGCATTCCAAATCAAATCAAACGGCTAGCGAGGGAGAACCTGTAAATTTTTTAAAGCAAAAATGTTTTTTTATCCATACAATTAATTCTTAAAGTTAAATATACGTGGTTGGACCCAAAAGAAATTGCTCATTTTCACACATTTCTCGCGCAATTTTTCACCCGCTTCGGCCGAGGCTACCTCCGGAAGGATGGATTCTATCAACTTTCCGTGAAATCGCATGGAAAATGTGTGAGATAAACAAAAAACTAGAAAATTTGCTAGATAGATGGATTTGATTTTCATGCATTTTTCCACGCGATATTCACAGCGTTTTCACGGAAAGTTGATAGAATCCACCTTTCCGGAGGTAGCTCTTGTCAAAACATGTCATGTCGAAAATTGTTTAGCAAATGCATGAAAAACACAAATATCAAATTTTCTTGGTTTGAAGTGGAGGCGGTGAAAATTATATGAAAATCGCTTAAAAATGCATAAAAATAGGATCCATCCATCTGTCAAATTTAACATTTTTTGTTTTTTCACGTATTTTCCTTGCGATTTTCGAAGAGTTTTAATCGGAAATTGATATAATTCACCTTTACGGAGGTAGCACCGGTCGAAACGCGTCGAAAATCGCTCGGATAATGCGTGAAAATGAGCAAAAATGTTTCAATCCGGTTACATTTGAGTTCATCCACGTATAGCAAGAATATTATCACAAAAAAGTTATATTTTTAATTGACAAATTGTCTACTACTGAGGGGGGAGTAGTTATTACATATTTTGGATTGCGATATCAATTGTACTAACCTTGACTTAACATCTTTCTTCCCTATGTAAAAAATGTTGTTCTCAAAGTGACAGCTGATGCCGCTGTCAAAGTGAAAGCTAGTCATAAAAATGTGGTAGGTAATCATACAATTTTTTTATAGATACGATTAGTTTCTACTCCAATCGTTGTTATCATGTAAATATGAAATGAAAAATTGTAGACGTAGGTGTAACATTAGTAGGCACCTAATGTGTACTTTGTGAATACCTACATAATCCCAAGTAAATTATAATGTAAAACAGCCATTGTTAATAAAAATGTTTTACAAATTATTCGAATTGTATGATTTACAAAAACGAATGAATTAATCCATGAGAGCTATCTACCATGCAATCTTGTTTCTAGTCTAATCAAGTTTTTTGTTTCTCATTTATACTTTAAGGCTCCATCTTTTTCCATTTATTTTTTTAAAATATTTTCAATAAACGAGAACAATACAATCATTATTACTAATTTATACTTCAATCTTACAAATAATTATAATCGAGCGTTACAAAATTGAAAACAAAGAAATAAATCACGCTGAAAATCAAACGCTACAACTCAATTTCAATAGAATCGTTAAAAGATTCCTAGCATTCTACATTTAAACTAAGTCATCTTTATAGTATCTACATTAATTATCTTACATTATATAAATAAATGTAATAATTGTTTAAGGTTATGCAACAAACCTAAATATAACGATGAGTAGGAATCTTCTTCGCCTCCATGGAGCATAGAAAACGTTACTTTGTATATCTTTCTACCATTGCGAATGATGAATGAAGTAACGTATGATTAAAAATATCCATCATAAAAATTAATTATGCTCATAGTTAATTATTCAAAAGCCGAAATAAAAAATAACAAGAATCTTTAATTATACGACACAACAATTTCGTTTGCAATTAATTGTTTAGCTAAAATATAGCGTTTTTAATTAAAATTAGATTATAGGAAATACTATCAAGTGCCAAGAATAATTTTCACAATAAATCAGAGTTTAATCGTAATAAATCATAAACATTTTATGCAATAGCATAAATCCTATAGCTAAAATTTTAATTCCGCCTGACAAATTTCATTAAATTTTTATTGAAAAATAATTCTACTGTATACGGCAGTAGATTGTAAGTTAGTTTGTTTTTCTGTATTTGTAGTGTTTTGTGTCATCTATTGATTGAGCACAGCATTGAACAATGTCCCATACCCATTTGAATGCGAAGAAACAAATAAAACCGGCGAGAAACGTCAGCAATATTAGAGTTTTGATGGATGGCGCAAATTTTACGACACATGTTTGCTGTTTATTAAATTTCGTGGAAACTGCAGCACTTAAAACCGTCTTGCATAACAAATAAATAAATTAAAAGGAGGTCCCTTTTTTCTGATCGTAATGATGGTGATGAAAAACTCATCTAATAGCTGATATGACTATATTAGGGTATGTAAGCTGGTCTTGGGCGAGTTCATGGTCGTTGCATTGGTCACTCAAGCTTGACCAGACCACCTTTGTTATGTTGCACCGTTCCCCACGTGTTTTATTACATCGATGCACCAGCCACACACACAAAAGCATTTTTTCTAGAAAACTTAAATCTTTGAGAACTGGTTTTTTCCTCATCAATTCATATATGGATGATATACATTGCAAGAAAGGTCAATGCAACAACACACACATACACACACACACACAGCTTGCTAATCTTTGTTCGACATTCCGAATTGAGGATATTGTGTTTTTGGCGTATTAATTCCGCCATAAATCAATTATTGCCGTAATCATTGCACCTGTTTTACAGTTTTAATAAGCGCAACACCTATTTTTTTAAGGAAATTTGCCGGTTGGCGCGAAAAAGCGTTGTGTGAAGGTTATTAGCCTTTTTACGTTGCTATTTATTATAAAAATATTGGCAGATGAGCCTGCGAATGCTTGATTGGCGAGAAAGCAATGCACAAAAAGCAATAAAAACATTTTTTTATATACAACAATATTTTAAAAAGCAATCTTTACACCACCATTAATACTCAATGCTAGCAATAAACTTGATTGTCTGACTCTTTCATTCTATAATAATGTTTATACTTTACAGTTGTTTTCTTGTTAATATTATGGTTCCTTATAATAATATTATGAACAAATTGCAATATCGAAATATAAAATAAATCATAAACTTATAATATGAACGAAAGCGGCGTTATTTTCGAGCATAACTTGTTAAATTGCTTACATCGCATGCGAATCAGATAAAATACGTTAGCTAAACAAATGTGTACACAGCGCACTAGATGTGCTAGACTCGTCACTTTGTAACGTCTAAACATGTTTGACGTTTCTCGTAATTTGTATTGATAAAGTATCTCAACGAAATGAATTAAAAATACAAATTGATAATTAATATCTACTTACTATTTTATATTTAATTCTATAATGATGATAATTTGAAGTAAAAAAATACACTTTGCTGAACCGCTGACTACCTTCGATTCTGCGCAGTAACAAAACAACAGCACATTTTTTGCTACTGCGCAGAATCCATGAGTACCAACTGATCGGCAATTGTGTCTGTTCGTCTTGAAATAAATAAAAAATAAAAATAGTATTCTAGGTGTCAGGGGAATTAAATACAGGTTTTTATAAAAGAAAATACTTTATAATCATATACAATATTTTGGAGATATAGATAGTGAGTAGTAATGCTAGATATAATCAATTTTAAAATCTTAACTTTAAAGCACTTTTTCTTAAATTTTGGGTAATGTTACAAAGTTAATCATATGTTTTTTGATTAACTGTACCAGCACACAAAAACGAGCAACAATCAGTCAACTCTCATGTAAAATTTTTCATAAGTATGTTATCTGCATCCGACAGATGATTTTTTGAGGTTAGAATGTTGCAAAATGAATCAACAATAATCACCAATTAATTCGGAAGATACTATTCATTCTATTCGTGATAGTACAAGTAGTGATTGATATTGTAAGAACATGAATGCACTTTAGAATAGATACATCATATATCTAATAATACAATCCACTATATCTCTAAAATTATGTCAATATCCGAAACGAATAATAATAAAAGATAGATTATAAAGATTCTCCCCTTAGAATATCCTGTACTTCATTTCTCCGAAATAGTGCTCAATGTTCCTGAGGCTCGTAGTATGTTTTTGTTAGTAATTCTGCGAGTAGTGGTAGTAATGTTATAAACACTAGGTAAGATAACACAAGTATAAAATTAATATGCAATTTAAATAATTTTATTAGTATCAAAACTACACAGGTCGTTGGTCTATATCCGAAACGAATAATAAGAAAAGATAGATTATCAGTATTGTTCCCTTAGAATATACATTTCCCAAAATAGTGCTTGTTGTTCCTGGAGCTCACAGTATATTCTTGTTAGTAATTCTGTTAGTATTTGCAGTAATGTTATAAACACTAGGTAAGAAAACACAAATTTTTGTTTTCAACATTATTATTACATCATAACACATCAAGAGTTAGCAGCAAAACTTATATGTAATTTTATTATCATCTAACCTACACAAGTTGCACTACCACGAGAGTCAAATTATTAATTAGGAGTAATAATTACCTATGTATAATATTTATAATAATGAAGTAATCATAAAATGAAAGTATTATTATAAATTACGTTTAATTATCGTTTTGATATTAAATAGTTTCATAATTAACGTCTATATTAACATTTCATAGAATACTTTACATTTTTTGTTTTGTTTTTTAAGTTTTAATTAACTAACGCATTGTTTCTTTTATTTTAAGTGGTGCATTCGAGTAAGCCGTGTTTCAACAAGAATACTGTAAGTACCATTTTAATTTAATAATAATCGAGAATTCTATTAATTTTAGTTGCAAAGATTGATAAGCATTTCAATAGAGAACAATGCAAAGTAAGTTGGAATATTCTATTAACCCATAAATGTAACAAAACCGAGCAATGTTTAGAATGATAAATATTGCATTAAAAACAACAAAAATAATTCGCCGCTATCTCAAGTACGTTGTTGTAATTACGAAAATGCATTGTTATTTATTAAATTAAAAGACAATGGTATTGATGAGTAATAGAGCCGATTCGCGCAAAAACGTTATTGTGTGTGTTTTTTCATCTGCTGTAGATGCTATAAATGGTCGCAAAATGTTATGTTAGTTACATTATATTTATAACAGCAAAAAACCGGCGCACATATCCACATGCATTAAATTAATTTCTCTATTTTCTCATGAACAGCTGCAAAGACCAGCTGAGTGAGAGCTTTGTTTTTGTTGTTGGTTGTTGAGTCAATTAGCTATTGAATAAAATCTATTGAGCAACCTTGTAATATATAATCAAACGTTTGATAATTGAAAAGAGAAATTTTGCGCATACGGATTTTGAATTTATGCACGCGCCAGCTCTAAATATTTCTCTTGCGGATTAATAATTAGCCGCAGCTATTGTATGTATATAGTGCTTATCAAAGATAATAATTTGTTTATGCACGTTTCTTTGTTCGTTGCTCGACTTTTTCGCCAACCATATCTCATTGCAATATCGACGAAACGCAAGTGCTGCGCAATTATCATAACAGTTTTATTAAGACGTGCTGTGGGTTATTGCAACAAACTAATAATCAATTGATTCCGATGGCGTAACTAATTGCTGTCTTTAATGTTTCTAGGTGATATCGCCTTTAGGCTATCATTAATGTTTCAGTCTAGCTAACACCTTAACTAGAAATTTGATAACCACAAGCAAACAGTATGGAAATTGGTATAGTGCGTTCACTTTATAAAGAAGCCGCCTAGGTCAGGGTTGATGACGTTTTCTGCGCAAACAATATGGTGAACCTATGTAAATCCTGTAAATCAAACCTAAGTATATCAAACGCGATTTCTGCGCACACGTGACTGATGACGCGCCGGCTTCTTTATAAAGTGAACGCACTATACGTTGTATGACAATAGGAATTTTGTTTGTATGCATTGCATAAAATGGAACAGCTGTAGGCAATACCAATGGTCAGTCACACTTTACAATTAAACTTCTCACTTGCTTGTTTTGATGAAACCGGAACAAAAAATAGGTGGCAAACCTTATCTATTACTATTTTATATATACAATTTGTACATAAGGCGTTTCATTCAAAAGTATACATTGGAAATATAATCTATATATACTTTTTAATACACCCATGAGGTTTTTTAACATTTTCTGCTTTGATTTTTCTTTGATTGTTTGATTTTTTCCATTATTTTTTTTAATGAAATTCATAATTTTTGATTGAAACAATTTGGATAAACAACCTCAAATGCTTTCATGGATAATGCTTAAAATCATAAAGAAATTAAAAGAACATCGATAAAAGTATCTATACAAATTATATTTTTTATGCATACCGTTGAATGAAATGCACTGCATGTATTGTATTACTTTGTAAAGCAAACTAAATAAGAAACATGTTTAGTGATAACTCTTTTAAAATATGATTAAAAAGTTCCAGCTTAGATAATACTTCAACAATTAATTGTATGTTAAAACCAAACAGCGTAGATATCGACAAGGTGCTTTCAATAAGAACTTTGTTTGTATTCCATGAAAATTAGCAGCTGTTGAATTACAACGGTCACACTTTGCTATTAATTTAATATAGTCTGTTTGGCATTGTCGATGAAAACCAAATGAAAAATTCGTTGCAAGATTATTATATTTTGATGTGCTGGGATTACACCACTACGCGTATGGTTTATAGATATTAGTTTTTTCTTCGTGGTAGTATAGTTATAAAATTGTAAAGGGCTCACAAAGGTCAAATTTTATGTTATTTACTGTTTCACGTTGTACATATTTCATATGATGGAGATAAATTTATATGCCGACATAACTTTTATTTTATCATAACTGCTTTACTTTGCTGCAGATATATCTTAATCTGAAATTTGATGCGGCAAATTACAATAAGCCATTTGTAACGCAAAAACTAACAGCTGCCAAATAACAATGGTCGCTCTTTGATTATGTATTTATTTTTTATGTGTTGCGGTTATCCCTTGAAAATATAATAAATGCAACTCGTACGATAATTTTCCTAAAATTTTGTGTAATTATAGATTAATAGTCTGTAGAAAACTAGTAGTTTATAAATATAATATTATCACATATTACCTACTAAATTAATCTCCGATTATTCAGAAGCGTGAAACGCATTGATAAACAATAATATTGAAGAGAAAAATAAATACTAAAGTAATACATATGCAAAAATCACATAGTTTCACACATATTTCTAAATTAGCTGAATATTCAGACTTTTAAATCGAAGCAATATCTTGAAAGCATAAAGTTAAAAAAATAAGAATAAACAAGAAGCAGAGAACGTTCAATAAATCATTTTATAAGTAATATAAGTAACTATTAGTTAAATAAAGTGTAATTTAAAATTTAAATATATTGTAATACACGTACTTATATCACTTGTATCAATTTAATCTTTTAAACTCATGTTAGTGCTTCGCGATACTTGAAATTACGAATTGGGTGGTCCGCACTATCAACGAGAGAGCGATCTAGCTTTATTTGTATTTTCGCACTAAATATCGGAAATAACAACTACTGTACCAACATTCTTTATTTATTGTCACATAAAACTACTAACGTATTATCATTGAACATGTATGTATAACCTATAAAATGCAATCAGGCATTCTTTTTGTAGTTGCAATGTAAAAACAAACACTCTACCTACACATCACTGTTTGTTTACACATAATTCACAGTTTAGTACCGTTATTGTACGTTTTTTTTAAACACTAATCCTTAATCAATTGTGGAGGGTTGCGGCAATTTTAATTGATGGTGGTTGTCTGTAAAAATGAACAAGAGCTTTGTTATTCAAATAAAGTAATTTACGATATTTGATGTGAACACATGAAAGATAAATTGCAGTAATTATGATTTTAGTAGATTACAATTATTTGATTAATCTGTATGTCGATAGGCTTCACAAATAAATTAAAAAAATCGGAAATATAGCATCTTTCAATAAAGATGTACGATATTTAATTTTATATATAAAATGAGTTGCAAGTTAGATTTTAGTTGAAATTTTACATTATTTTATCACCTAAATTGGTGCTTTAAATTGATTGATCAATGCGAATTTATAATATTTAGCAGGTAGTTAGAGGAGAGTTGCCAAAAATTGTACTATTTATTTTGTGAATCTACCTACATCGAAAATTTGGTTGTGGATTTTCTATTATGAATTACGTTAAACGTTAAAATAGTAATCTTTTGTTTTTCAATTTAAATAACAAAAATATATCGATAAAAACTTATTAAAGAACTATATTTTAAAATAAGTAAATTTGCTGCGGATTTGAATAATGTTTCAATATATGCATTAAAATCCTATATACCCTCATACTTTAAATATTGATTTATAGTGAAAAAGACTGTAAGTACTTACAATCTTACTGATGAACTCATATGTAAATATTTTTCGGTATCAGCATTTATATTAAGTCGTCATTGAAAACGCATAAATTATATTGTGGCTCTAAAAGACATAAATTAAAATTTTATTTGCAACAAAATTAAATATGTGGCAAATTTTGTGTTTATTTATAGTATTTTATTATGTCGGTTTGAGGAATCTTATTGATGTGAGGATTTGCTATTCCCGATAATAACAACATTACTCGATGACTCATAAGTAATGCTTTTAAATGCCTGCAACTGCATTGTCCATAAATAATATTAAATATGTCAAAATGTGTGTTAAAATATTATTTTTTTACAGCGTACGTACCCCATTTACTTGTAAATATAAGAAATACGCTATTAATTTATTTTTAAATATATTTAAAATTTCTGCAAATTATGCATGGAGTTGTAACATAAATTTCAGAACGATTCGTCATTTTATAGCAAAATAACTGAGTAATAAACATGAAAAAGCGCCAATTTCTTTTTAATTATATTATTAACATACCAAGCATTTTCAAAAGTAAATAGCACGGACTTGTTTCCAAATTCATATATGTATGTATATGAAAAATGTTGACGGTATTTATGCATGTTTATGGCTAACCGCAAGTAATTTACAACACAATTATTTTTATACAAAAATGCACTTATATAAATAAACAGGAATTTAATTCGCAATGCAATTGGCCATTTTAATGGCATCGAAGCTAGAAATTTGAGAATAGTTTTAGTGATTCGCAAATGGACTACGCATTAAATCTCTCAAATATCTCGTACATGTACTAATTAATGTTTTCCATGAAATTATACAAATATAGCAAGTGTGTAGCGAATCAAATATAATTAATGGAATTTGGTTTTAAAATGCATTTCATATAAAGTATTTAATAATTGTGAAGCTATTAAAAAATGTAACATACAACATCACGAATAATTTACAAATTAGTATGATTTACTAAATTATAGAGGTAGGTGCAATCAAATTGCAATTATGCTACATTATAGAAAATTAAAAATTATAACTTCTGTTAAGCTACCTACATACTTCAACATACTATTTATAATTAAATAATCACTTTTCATTTATAGCAACTTTACATCGAAACAAAATATTTATAAAATAGGCATTGTTATAATAATTTAGTGTCGTAATCCAGTGAAACTAATCATTGTTAAAACCAAATTGCCCATGTATGAATTCACAAACAACAAAAATTTTTGTTTCATTTTAAATTAATTTATTACAATTATTTTTTTATCGATTTAAAATGCAATAATTGGAATATTTGTCGTTTTTTTAATGGTCTTGTAGTTGTAAATTATGTCACGTTTTAAATTTACCAGTACAAATAGCACTGTTTAGTTTACAGCACATTAAAATGTAAATATGAATGTACTCGCTTCTGAAATTTATATTGTGGTAATTAAAATATTTCCTTTCCTAATTCCAGCCATCAACTTTTTCGCAAATAAATAAAATCAGACGTTTAATGTGGTTTAATTAACTATTTTCATATTTTTAATAGATTTTCAATTTTGAATCAATCCAAGTCAATTGAAAACTTTATACGACTTCATTTAATTACCGCATATAGAAAAATTCAGCGTTATTGGCAGGTTCAATGTTAAAATAATATTTTATCTTTTCAATGCATTTCAATTCTAACGTAATGAGTATTTTCAATGATTCTCATTCATTTGGTTTTGTTGGTAATGTAAATAACATAAAGAATACGTACGATTAATTAAAATTTAAAAATAGATATTGAAAAGAACGCTTTACTGGAGAGCAAACAATAATTTATAGAAAATGTTGCAGACTTTATCATCTAAAAATGTTTTATGCAAATTTTAATTGTTAGGGTTAAAATAAATGCAATAAATACTTTAAAGAATCTTTTATCTGATGAATTTTATAAGATAAATATTTATAATATAAATAATATTTAATGCCTACCTAATAATAAAATCAATAATTAGAAATCTTTTAAAATAATATAGGCAATACTCTGAATTATTACCTATATTATTGCTGTAGATTGCAATATATCTAGCTTTAATTTGTTCTAATTTGGAATCAAATGCTGTTTACTATTAGAGTAAGCATCTAAGTTTTGCAAAATAATTTAAAATCTTTAAGAAGTTCCACAGCCAATATCTTCAGCTTGAACTATTAATAAATATTTTATTGCATCTATTAACTGATATGTCTTATTAAAAAATATGTAAAATTTAAATGAAATGTAATACCTGTCTAATAATAAAATCACTAAATTAGAAATCTTCTAGGAATATAATTAAAATGATCTACCATGGTGTCAAAGGCTGTGGACATCTAGGTTTCACCAAATAATTCAAAATCTTTAAGAAGGGCCATTTCAATATCCTCAGCTTGAAATACTGAATAAAATTTGATACGTTATCTAAAGTAGGTAACTTTGACCCTTACCTGCATAAAACATTGTGGGTTTTCAATTTTGATCATTTCTCGCTACGTATATCTTCAAATATTCTATTATAGTAATAGACTATAAGAGAAATACTATAGAGATATTTTAGTAATACTGGTTTTAACAATTTTTTATTAACAAATCATTAATTTTGATAAAAAGCTATTCTTATATTTTATCGTAAATAGTAGTTTTAATAATCTGATGTGATAAAAAGTTAAAAATATATTCTGACTTAATATAATATTCAAAGCAGAATGAATTGAATAAATGAATTTTCGTTTGGATTTATAAAGTTTGTATAATTTCTTATGCGAAAACGCACAGAAATATAAAAAAAAGTTTAAACTTTTTTTATTAAACATGATTATTATTATTACTTTCAACAGTTGCCATGTGAGCAGCATTGCAATTTTATCATACGCTATTCTTAGAGTAGTTTTAATTAATTTTTATGATTTCATTATATCTAAACATCTCCGTAATATAAAAACCATTGCCTGTAGGGATTAATAGTAATTAATTAATTTCACATAAAAGGCTGAAAACATGTGTAGAAAAATTAGATAAAAATAATTTTAAATTAACGCTACCGTTAGTTATTCATGGCACAGCTCAATTTAATACACTGGTAGGAGTTTAATTAGTTACAATTTTGAGGATTGGCACTTTACGTCCATTTATAGCCAATATTCCAGGAAACAAATTCAATAATCAAGCCTTAGATTTTATTCAACTTTGCACCGAATGTTTTGTCAGTTACGTGCGGTACGTGTGAAAATTACTAACTAACCAGCACAAATGCAATTATCTATTGATTTACTCAATAGATTGCTTCATATAATCCGTTGTTAAGTTGTATGTATTAGCTGCCTAAAATCTATCACGCAATCATTGATGAAAGCGGGCATTTTTATAGGGATGAAAATCGGAAAAGTTTCTACATAGTAAAATAAATAAATTATCAGTAGATAGGTGTATAAATAAATGCGATATTTATTCGAAAAGTTTTATTTATCTTGTGAAAAGTAGGTACAACAACTTTTGATTGTTTGAAATGAACCTAAAGGAAAATGATAAAAGTTGGTTTTGAATTTTAGTCGAGCAAAGGTGGTGGGTGTTGCGATATTAATAATTTATGAAAGAAATTAATGCGTTATATTAAAATTGAAGCAGTTTAACAATAAATGAAGATTTAAATTGCTTATTATTAGTATACATTTCTGCAGCAATACACATTAAACTAAATCTATTTTCTACATTTTTTATTGCTTGCGGATAGAGAAGATTGTGAAAACTGTACGTCTGACTTTTTTGGTAGTAAATAGTAATAAATAATAGTATAGCTTCAATATTTATGAAGAATAATAAAAATAAGTTGGTTAAAAATAATGCCACATAAAACCTTTGGTGAGAATTATTTAATAATTCATCCCTCACATAACGAATTGATTCAAATTTTATATATTCTGCTTCCGATTTTAAAATATGATTAAATTCAGTCGACTTAATAATGCAAATTTCAATCANTTCAATCAGAGCAAAATGTGCCACACAACATAGAAATTATAGATTGCAGATATAGGAGTTCAAAGACTTTGGAGTCTATTGAAAAATTTATATTTAGGAAACAAACGGAAAAATAATTTTAGCAGAAACTGAAACTGAATGTAAATTTAGGTGCGTCGCTTCTAAGAAGTTAATAAGATATGAGTGAATACAATATGATGATGTTTTCGTATTTTATGAAAACAAACTTTAGGTATATTGCTAAAACTTGGATGGACGTAATGCTTTTGTTAAAAATAGATTTTCTTATGTAGATATATCTAGTAGGTAGCTATATTTTAACTTAACGTTTTAAATGAATTATTTATAATTAAAAATTTAATTAACTTTACAAATTTCTATTAATTTTCACGTTTTATAGTAAATTTAGATGGGTAGGTAGAAAATCTTTCCCATGTAATAAATTTCTTAGTGTTTAATTGGTTTTAAAACTTTTATACATGGGAAAATAAGGACACAGTATTTAAATTTTACTTAATAGAATTATTTGTTCAATTTGTTAGATATCTTTTCAGAATGTATTGTAATATAGATGAAAACTTAATTAAATCTCGAAAATTTTCATTACATACATTTTTTCTTCTGATATACGAAAGCAATATACCTCGTATATAAAATTCCATGGCTGATTATATTTTGAAGGCAAGTTAAATAAAATATTATAATGTTTGGATAAATATTTTTCAAATGCAATGAAATATTAGCTGTTTGTTAAATTGTTTGTAAAAGGAAGGCACTGTTTAAGTTGCGTCCAAAAAATGGATGTTTGTAACGGACGTCAAATATTCAGCGGAAGTTGTTTGTTGTTTTATCCGAATGTCACTAAAATATAGGCTTTATAAATAAGAATAAAAATTATTTATAAACCTAATATAATTCGTATCAATGATTTGTCAAATAACAGTTTATATTAATATTATATGAAATTCCAGCTTAAGAAATTAGAGGAAAATCTAATCTAGCTTCATTAGTGAATTAATTATTAATCTAGATTTTCACGGAAATGTCTTAAATACAAAAGTTGGTATAAAAGAAGGAAGAACTAAAGAAGATAATGTTTTATTCAAATTTTCACAATTTGTTGAAAACTATCTTTATTTCATAAGAAAATTAATTTAAAAAAATCTGAATTCAAGCTTTCACATTAAATGAATGATAATTGTGAACAAACACAATTATTCATGAAAGGGTAATCCAACATTACGCTTTTTATCATTAATGTTATATCAAACATTTTAACAAAATTTGTTCATTTTCATAAATAACTCATATGCCTTTAAAATTATTTATAAAATCATATAAAACTACAAAACTCACAATTTTATTTGTTGCAAATGATTACTTTTTTTAAACAATTTGATTAAATTGTCTTAGATTGTTTGTTTATTGAAAGTGCTGAAGCTCATATTAACAAATAGTGTGCATAATTAATATTCAGCATCCGAATGCTATTTCTGGAAAGTTAATAAAGACAAATGGTATATTATTAAATGTGCTTTCTGCATGAATACGCACGATGATTACGTTTAATTATTTCATCAGAATTGACTTGCCGTCAATAAATATGTCGCTAAATTCTTCCCTAATTAAACCACAATAACAAATATGTAATGCATTTGCATGCTGATGAACGGTCCATTTGTAAAATCCTTTTCATTAAATCCGGCCAGATTATAATAGTGTTTTTTTGTAGAGTGTGGACAATGCTTCATTTAATTTTCATGTGTAATGGAAAAGTGGTTGTTTTCCTTTTCGCCATTTTGATAGATAATTTTACGAACTAATATATTAAATTGTTGTTCATTACGAGATAAAATCTAAAATAAATGGGTAGGTTGGATGTTTTAATTTCTAAATAGATCCAAGCAGTAACGATATAAACTACAGCTAATGGATGCGGCTCGACTAACTTCATTAGTTTTAATTGATTGTTTAGTTATCGTGCTTTAAATTTCATTTTTGATATGCTCGTTTAATTAATGATTTAATTGTAGTTTATTTAACGGAGGAACTATTAGTTATTGTGGCATTAGTTTTTCTTAATAACGCGACAAAATATTAATCTTCATTAACTACGAGTCACAAACATTTTCACTTAAATGCTCAAAACACAATGTTTCTATTTAATTTACTACATTTTACGGTTTCTTATGTGCAATTAGTATTTAATCATTGGATTTCAACTTTCGATTTTGAACTTTAACTAAGAGTAAATGTTAATCCGAGAAAAATAATTTTAAATTGGTAATCTGAACAGATTTAGACGCAGGTAGATAATTGGAAAAGATCTATAGTTTAGTTTGCTTGAGACAAAATAAAAACGTTAAAACGTTAACGATTGTTGCCTACTATAAAAAATATAATCTGTGCATTGATGAAGCAATTTTCTATTTGAAAAATCGATCTTAATAAGTTTTTTTTTTTGTTTCGCCTCAAAGTTTTATTACGAAATCTAACATTATTAATAATGCAGTTGTCATGAAAAAATCCTATTCAATAAGTTTGACGTTCACGAAAAATATGCGGTCTCATTTAGTGAGAAAATATCTCCTTGCGTTTGTAACATAATTCAATTTTCTCATTTTGATAAAAAATGCGCTTATTGTGGTTAATTACTGAAATTGCTGACAAAACCGAAATGAATTTTCTTGCAAAATCAACCAAATTAATAACTGGAAAATTAAGCGGCTTGCTGTTTAATTAGAAACATCGCATTGTCTACACTCTACATTGTGAAAGAAATGTGTTTGCTGCGACATGGCCTTTAGATAAGAATTAAAATGCACTTAACACATGTTGCAATTGATGAGATAAATTGTTTATTATCGAACGAGCTTTTCATACAACATAAATAATTATTTATTGAGTCTTAAATTGCTGCAGCGTTACAGGCTTAGACAAAGAGCTTAATATGATTTACGCAAGTGCAATATTTGATATGCATGCAGCGGTGCTCAGGTGCAGAATATCCTAAATACAATAAATTTGTTATTCTATTATGCCGAACAACACTTATTTATTAATTATTAACGATGAATAAATACGTTATGTACTAGCTAGGGGGAGAGCGAAACAAAACTTTACCCGGCTCTTGCTTAATAAATTTTTGGTCATTATCTTAATGAATTAATCCCCTAGAATACAAATTATAGCATTTTATTAAATCACTTTACGGCGTAGAGTGAAAACATTTGATGATAATGTTTGGCGATTAATATTACGTGGCAAACTCAATATTGCTAATTAGCAAGTGTAAACGTTGGGGCGAAAATGAATTTCCATTCCAATTTTTATATTAAATTTTGCGCGTTAATGTATTTATTTTCCACAGTTTTTTTATTGAATGATTGATAACGCAGCATTTATTAATTGATTTATAAACATACATGGAATGCCTTTTTGCCAATGTACTAGATTTTTGCATTTTTTTAAATTTTATTGTCAAAGCACTTAATTGATTGTTATCTACTTATAAAAATCGATAACTAAAATAGTGAAAACCTGTTACTGAGTACAGAAATGTTTTTTCTTTATATTTAGCTATTAGATTATAATAATTTAAAGAAGCCAATTTTACTAACTCAATTGTTCACTTTTTATTTGTAAAGATGCATTTTCAAAAATATAATATTTGATGTTTATTGAAATTAAATAATCAAAATTTTATAATAATAAACAATCTAAACTGCTTTATAACTTAAATGTAGGTACTACACTTTTTATATCTTTTTTTGCACCTTTTTTTTGCTGAATACAAAAATTATTTTTTCTTTATGTTTAGTTATTAAATATTTTATTTAAATCCAATAATAATAATTTACAGAATCCATCTGAAGGTACAATGTCAAAAATTTAACAATTTATGTTTATTGAAAATTTCAATTTGAAAGGAATTGAAAAAATCTAAACTGTTTTATAAATTATACCTATCAAATTTTTGTTTTATTCAGCAACTGAGACATCGAATTGCCATTTACCTATAACAATGATCAAATACGATACTATTTCAATTCTATTGTTTTCTAACGAATTCAATAAAAAAAAAATTAAATCAAATTTACGGCATTTTAAATTATTCGAATACAAAATATATCTATGAAATATATAATACATTTTGGTTAATTTGCTTTTATTCTGAAAATGTTTATTCTCTCAGATACAATAATAATACCTACACATGCATTTACGTCTAATTGAATGTAAACAAACATGCTTTTAAATAAAACGCTGCTATTTATTATTTATCTAGCGCATATTTTTTATTAAAAATATGTTATTGCAGAGTTGTAATTAAATTTTACTTTCTTTTTGCATAATTTCTTCCAAGAAGTTACGTTTAATATATTTTTGTAACATATTATTTATAAACATTACAATTTAATTATCATTTAAATTGTTACAATTTAAATAGCAAAGTAAAAGCGATGTAATGCTCTCAAACTTCTTTCATTATAACGTAGATATATATTTTTTAATTTTTCTATAAAAGATAGTTTTTATAGAAGATATAAATTGGGAAAAGGATATGCTAGAAATTTATTGTAAATATTTATTTTTTAACAGTAAACAGATTTGATCAATATTTAGTTTGTCAACTTAAATTTTCCCCATATCAATGCCAATGCAAATAAAGATTTTAACGCGATGTTCATATTAAACATTGTTAGTTTAATTAAAAGCTGTAATTGTTGAAAGTATCTTGAAAATATTGAGTATTATTACTTTTTTTTAAATATTTGTGAAAGCCACTTGTAATACCTACTCATGTAAAATATAAAAATGTGTCATAAAATGTACAGTTAAATATAGCCACACATTTCTTTTGCACAAATATTATTTATTTCTGCGTTTAAAGACACCAACCTAATTTAAATTTAATATTTATAATAATTTTTTGTGCGCTGCCACCGCAAAACAGTTACGCCAATGATAATCTCAAACGATTTGTAATAATGTTGCGGTTTAAAAGCAACGAACAAATCTTCAAATGCTGCCAAAAAAACTTATTCATGCCTGAAAAACAACATAATTGTTATTATAAATGAGAATAGCGTACGTTTATTTTTCGCTAAAGCCTCGCCGATTCGCTCATAAATCTTCAAATCCTCCTGTAAAATTAAAACGTATTCATATGTAGAGAATTTATGTACTTTTGTAAATCGGTGCGACAATTAATATCTTGTCGCGTCACGTCCTTGCGCTTTTAATAACGCGATGTTTCATTGCATAATCTGGCCGATTAATTTAAATTAAATGCAGAATTAATATATATAAACTACAAATCGACTTTTAATATTATTGCAATACGTTGGAGTAATGAGACGAGTGTGATAAAATAGGAATTTTTATCGTAAAAAGGCAAAATATGGGTAATTTAGACGTAAAATGCATCCTGTATAATTTATACGTGTGTAAAAAGCGGCGTTTTTTGTAGTTAAATTGCGTGCATCTAATTCAACAAAATGAGAATAAAGCATGACTTTTATTAATCGGCTATTTTGTGAAGTTTAACATCGATAAAAAATGTAACAAGCTAAAAGGATTATAACAATAATTTCAACGCTCAGCAATAATTTCCGTGAAAATAAAATTCAAGCTTTTTTTGTTAGCGACAGTTCTATTAAAATCTAGATTTTTTCATGCCGGTTTTTAAATCCTTTACATTTTTCGAACATGTTACATATGTTCAATATGTTACACCTAAATCTCATTCATGTACTTATTTAATTGTTTCGATAAAATTTTGCACAATTTTTTTTATGACTGGAAATTATTTGTAGTCTTTTTCTACATATTTGAAATGTTATTTATATAAATATAATTTATAGTATACTTTATTTCTTTTATATGTTTTTTTTATTTTATTTAAAACATTGTTTATTTGTGGATTTATCATTGGTTGAATTTAAATTTAATGAAAAAAAAAATACATATATGTATAGTCCCTACAAACTTTAACATATGTTTTTTTCAAATTTTACTTGCATATTTGGGTAATAGAATATTACAAAATGTGTTCTTAAAAGTGATAAAAAAAACTGAAAAGAGTGAATATGAAAACGTCACATGTCAATTTGCTAAATTTTGATACTGCATCTCTAGTCTTATTTTCTATAGTGGCATAAATATATAGGTGACAAAATCCTAGATCAAAATGTTATTCCATTGTACTAGCCTTTTTTGATAAGCTATAAGCTTGGAAGTCTATAGAACAATAACATACTAATATACAGGCATTCTACGTCTACTTAGTTACCATCTTTATAGTGCATAAGTATATGAGAAGTGAGAAGACAATTTAGATAAAAATTTACTTCTAATATCGACTTTTTTTGACATATAGGTACCTAAATACAGAAACTTCATTATTGTACAATATTTAATAAATCTGTATGTAAAACTAAATTCATTTTGATTTAATTTAATTGAGTTGTTAGAAAAATAACACTATAAACACGATTTTTAGATTTGCATGTTGCATTTAATAACAGGAGTTGATTAATAGCTTTTACACACAACAACAATGTTTTGTGGTGATTATAAATTAACTGAAAAGTGAAAACTAACTGTAAGTTAACTAACTCATCATGTTGAGGCGTTGAAAGTTCAGTGCGGTTGTATTATTTACTTTTGTCATTAACTATTGCATCCGAAATGCAATTTAACACCAAATCAGATTTGTGAAGCCGCTTGAACGCTCTCGAACAGTAAATGCTTTTTATCACTAAATGATAATTTCATTATAATAACAGAGACTTTATTATTGGCGCATAAAACAACTAGGATATTTTCGTATTGTAAAATACAAAGACGTTTCGCGGAAATGTTTAATAACTGCTTGTATTTTTCTGCAATGAAAAAAGAAACATTTTTATGCTGTAGCAATAGGAAATGCATATTATTATAATTATTGCAACATACTTTTTTCGCATTTTTCAAATTCCTTCATGATATTTGCAAATTCCGCGTACTTTTTCGTATTATAAATGAAATTATTAATGTGCGTTAAATCATGCTTCCACTTTAATCAATAATTCATTAAAATTCATATTAAAAACGATTGCGAAATTAATGTGTTTAGCACGATAGCTTGGAGATTGTAAATTAGCCTAGTTTAAAACAGAATTCAATGCGTTTCTATTTTTTGCGCCGCGAAAGATGCAAAAAAATGCGCAATTTTATGCCACAATTGCAAATTACTAATGATGGAATATTATTAAATTCAGTTACACTATGCTTTATATTTCAATTATTCTCCGCACTTTCTTCTGCAAAATTTAATGATAGATTGGTACAATTAATACACATGCACCGCGTGGTGCAATTTCTCGTTATATTTGAGCGCATGTATTTCTTGCAAACACGTAAAACTTGTTATACTTGCATTCATCCCGCAATAATAATAGAATAAATTTGAATTTATTGAGACAATTTGTAATGGAATGATAAAAAATTGTGTCACGTTCGGCCTGATTATTTATTCGAAATATTCCTAAATAATTCAGATTTTATTCATTCCTCAAAGTTTTCAAATCGAAATAATCAATATTCAATTTAATATTATAATATATAAATAAATTTAAATTATATTATTTAATCGTTACAAAAGGTATAATAATAATATTCTGCTTTAAAATTATGTTTGAGTTTCCTACCTATTATTTAAAATTTTTATTATTTAATTTTAATTTGTATCTTTATAAGTTTAAAGTTTATTTAGGATTGCCTTATGTTTAAATGTGCTTAATGTAACGGTTTATCCAAATAATTACATGTCTAATTAAAACTTTTCTTGATTTTGTTTAGTATTTAAGTTTCAAATAAATAATGTATCCAAGAAACTAAAAGTTTCATTCATTAAATTTAATAAATATTTAAGTTGGATGTTCAAAGGATTCGACTTGTATATGGGGATAAATATGGTTATAAGTGAGAAGTTCGTACGTGTCGAGAATTTTAGGTATCGATTATCGAAATCAGTTTTTTCATATAACTACCAGCTTAAATTTCCACAATAGAAAAATGGACATTTTTAGGATATGATTTGAGATTGTTATATTAAAGAAATCAGTGAAGATAGACCGCAATAAATTTTCTATACAGGGTGGTCCATTTAACTTGAGACAGGCGAATAACTTTAAAACAATGCATTTGAGGAGAAAATGTTTTGAATAAAAGTTGGCTAAAATGAAGGGGGAAGTTTAATAGTACTAATCACTTTTGGCCATGACCATTCATGCTTATTTTGACATCAACTTTGTGTTTTCAAATGGAAACCCTCATTTCTTTGCTCAGAATCCCAATCTACGTAAAAAATTGGGCAACTTTTATTAAAATAGTTTTTTAATCCGATTGCAATTTTTTGATACTTAAGACAGGCGAATAACAGAGAAACGGCGCATTTTAGGAGAAAATGTTTCCAATAGAAGTTGACATTAAATTTGATAAATAATTATAAATAATTGAATATTAAGTGTAACAAAAAGCTTACATCAAAGCTTTCAAATTGTTTAAAACTTGTTCAAGAATATTTGATCCAAAATTGTTTGTTGAACAAGAACGTAATAATATTATTTATAACGATATTACCTGCTTGAGAAAAACAATATTTTCTCATCAATTTACTTCTATTAGTTTGCTTTGCGTATTTCCGACACAAATACAAATAAATCGGAGCTTGAAAATATTAAGTATAGGAAACAGAGGTGAGATCAAAAATTCGATTAATCAAAACAAGCAGAACGTTTAATGCTCACGATTTGCAGCGCAGAATAATTCAAATAAAATTTAAACTGTTATAAAAAAATGATGTGAATGTAAATTCTCAAAATAAATGTTTCCACACCTCGTTGTAACTTTTCCGCCGCACTTTTGCCGGCATGTTTTGAAATTAATCAAATAGAACCATTATTATTAATGTATTTAATATTTGTATTAATAATTAATACTTCAAAGCAATCATTACGCGGATAAATGAAGCGTTAAATTAACAATTTTTTACAATAGATGAAAACATTGATAAATTATTATTGCTCGAATAATATTTTCCTCAAAAAATGTTGATTAATATTTGCATCGAAAATTCTAGGCAACACAGCTTATAATTAATCTCTGTGATAAAAGTTTTTTCCAGGTTTCACATACATGGTAGATATATAGATTTGACGGAGGAAAATGAAAGACTTTCATACGGTAATAATATGCACTTATACGATGTGAAAAATTTATTAATAACACACGCATTTATAGAAATATTTTCTCAATAATTATGAAAAACATTAATTACGTCGGTAATTAAATTGGAAATGTACTTTCTTTCGGATGTTTATCTATCTATCCATTAAATATATTTTTATTGAAATTTACTCGCTCGATAATTTATTATCGATAGAAAAAAGTTTATCCTATAAACACTTCCACATACAAGTTTTTCTTTACCTATTTGTAAAAAACTTAGATACAATGCAAACTGCCAACGTTCATATATCAAAAACCGTAAAAAAGATTGTTTATTTTACCAAAAAAGAAAAAAAAACGCAAAAATCAATAATGAAAGAACATTCAACGTGCGTTCAGGAAAAAACAGCATCGAATTAATTAGCAAGCCAAGTTAATTAAAACAAATAATTTTTTTACTGTTATATTTACTTAAATTAAATTAAAGATATAATAACCCCACGATTTGTACAGTGAGTAATTTAATGAAAAAAACGTAAATATTGCTACATTGCCTTCAATTAATCGTAGGTAGATATATTTGTTACACAATTCTGATCTGCTAGGTTGGGATAAAAATTAAATTATGTCACTTCATAACTAAATTAATGTTACGTAACATTTAATTTATCTACCTGAGATTTGGGACACGTTTTACCTGAGCTAAAGGTAAAGCAAACGTTGATTTAGTATTTTATATGTTAAAAATAACTTGTGCTAAATTTACATTAATGTACCAATAATAGATACATTGTATTAAGAATAATTTATCGTTCAAGAAAACTTATAAATTTTTATATAACTTAATATAAACACAGTTAATATTATCAGAGGATAATGTGAAATGGAAAGATAATACTGTCGTATTGATTTGGACTTGATCACATTGTAAGTGAAATGTTTCCTAATTTTTCTTTTTTAATTTAATGTATAGAAGAAGTGAGTATGTAAACCATTCGGTTTTTTATATACCATAGGCGCCGCAAACAAATGTGTTTTCTATGCGTACAAATTTTTGTTTTACTTCCAATGTTTTTTTGATCTTTTGATACTTTCCATCAAATTTTTGATCGCACTTCATCATTATTGATTGAAAATTGAATGATTGAACTGCGTTTTTCTTGATTTTCGAACATTTTTGATGAAATATATTGAAGACTTTGATGAAAAATGTTGAAATTTAAAGAAAAATCATAGAAGGAAGTAACAAAAATTTCCTTTCTCTTTATTCCTCTGAAGGCCTAAAATGTGGTTTGCAGATAACAGCCGATAAAGAACGAGACACATTTATCGAATACAATAGTTTAAAAGGTATAATTGATTTTATTAAAGTAAATGTATATATATTATTATTTTTTATAAAATTATGTTATTCTATTCTTAAAACAATTCGTTTGTTTCAAAGGAGTCTAAATTATAAATTAAGATAAAATTCAAATACAATTTAAATCAAAACACACAATATTCTTTTACAATGTAGCAACAATGAAACTTATCAGACCTGTACAAAAAGTAATACTATATAAAACTTTCCGCTTTACTTCTAGAAAATGTGTTACATTTTAGAATGTATTTAATTGTGAAAATATAATTAACTTTTGCATTAAATTGGAAATTAAATTATTTTATTAAAATTGTGAGTCGTTCAGTAGCATAGATATATTATACCTACTACAAAAGAAATTATTTTAATTTAAATTGCATCAGGAAATTAATTTGCAAACAAATTATTAATGATTTGTAACGAATGGTCGCTAATCTGGTATAAAGAATAGAATTTGTTTGCCATTTTGTAAGTGACATATTTTTGTTATATATGTTAAAAATACTATTATTTGCAATGTTAATTTGCTGTAACATATTCGTAATGAATGAATTTTATTTAATAAAATGTAAACACATAAAATATTTTACTTCTGCGAAAATTTTATATATATTGGAAATACTAAGAAACAAACAACAATCTGTTTTATGGCAGGGCGCTTTTAGACACCTCAGTAAACATTCTTTGCCTTAAATATACGTATAACAATAAAACTTTGTGTAACATAAAATATTGTAGTAAGTACGTACGCCAAAACTTTATTAAGATTACAATAATTTACATATAGATTAAATTTAATAAAACTATAATTATCTAGTAAGAATAGATTAGAAACTTTATACCTTAAAAAAACTTTGCTACACATAATTAAAAATTACTAGCTGGTTAGTTTATTAAAGTAAGCGAAGCATTTCAACAAAACATTATCATTTAACAGTAAATTATTTAATTGCTTGAAGAAGAGCAAACCTCAAAGCCAATAAACATTAAAATTCGCTCAGCATATTGATCGAGTTCAGCCAGTTTTTGTAAATATTAATTTTATGTAAACAGTTATCAATATCTTATAGTGTGTATTTATACTGCAAACTTATAATACCAGAGTTAATTTATAATTAATGGTATAAATGGCCGAGGAGGATATACTGTCGGCTGGAGGGTTATTAAATTTTTAGTAGAACATTGTGGTTCTTTTTGACGGTCGGTTTGTGTAAAAATTGTTTCGATATTTTTTAATCTTAATATTTAAACAAATCAGGTTGAATTTTTTTGAATTTTCTTGAGTTTATTTTTTTGTGTTTTCGATGAAAATATTTCATTAGAGTCACGTTTCTTAATTCCCAAGGGCACGATATTGAAGGGTAACAAAAAGATTATTATATCTCAAACCAAAAAAAGAAAGAAAGAATACATTTCTAATTAAAATTGCGTTCGTGTTCAACTAGATAACATTAATTTTCTTCTAATTCTTAACGTTTCCAGTTTGAACGTTATGAAATTGTATCAAAATATGATCAAATTCTTAATTCGTAAATGTCTTACATGTTAATCATAATTAAGTAATGAAATTAAACGCAAAATTTACTTCTTACTGTATTAAGTATAGAATTTTTCTCAATTTGCACCCAAGTTGTTATCATATGTTTTATGGTAACACTTTTTATGTTCGAGCTTTAAAGGAAGCAGTAAAAAATTCCAAAACATTACAAAAACATTTGTTGTAAATTGAAAAGTGAGCCGAGCAACTCAAAATTATTTTAGGTTGTTATTCTACCGCAATAATGGGTTTTCAACAATTTATTGTTTTTTATTATATTCACTATGTTTAAAAAGATTAGTAAATTAACAAGCTGCTTAGAAAATAATTTTCACATGTTTGAATATTTAAGATGTAAAGTTTTGAATGTTAAAGTTTAAAGCCTTTGAAACAATAATTCAATGTAAACCAGAGAAGATGTCGATTTATTTAGATAGGCGAAACAAAATCATAAATTAATTATGAATAGTATACAAAACATCACATAAAATCCAAATATATTTAAATATGTATTAAAGCATCAAATGTTGAAATAGAGACTATAAAAATATTTTATTGCATATTGTTATCATAACCAAAAATAATGTTTCATAAAAATTTTACATCATTACAATAAACAGGATCTTAAAGATTCAAGCCATATGACAATGTTGTCTTATTTCTATTTTAATGATAATCTAGCAACTCAAGTGCAGTAAATAATTTAATTTAATTTTTATGGTTGAAAAATCTAACAACTAATTTTATAAGCTATAGAAACGAGTAGTACACTTTTCTTCAATTTTGATTTGAAGAATGCGGCTTGCAACTTCACAAAACCGAACCGAGCAACAAAGACATTTAGATAATCACATCATTGTACAGGCTTTCGCTGCATTCAAACCGAAGCAAAAACACAATATTTATTCGAGAATGTTTTTCATATCCACAAAGAAATGCAATAATACATTGCATTCCAACTCAACTCACATTCATGCACGTTTTGTGTAGAAAAATGAGGAAAAACAGTAGCCCGATTTAGATATCGGACTAAATTAGATGGATTTACAACCTTACAAACAATACCAGCAAGTATTTAAATTTGTACTAAATAGGCCACAGTGATTGATTTATTCTTATATGTAGGTATTACTAATGCAAACACATGGCATTTGTTGTTCTTTTTTCGTTACTGTTGCACGAAGCGTATGCTCACACAAAGAACAAAGTAATCTTGTTTGATAATTACACGAATGCGCGTAAAGTGCTCAAATATGACAACATTCAAATAGACCCGGAATTAGTAATTAAAATGTAACGAGTAATGAAACATATTTGATTCACTTGTACATATTTACTCAATTTTATTTAACACATAAAGCATATATCTGCGGCACAAGCATTATTCAAAATTCATTCATTAAAACTTTTTGTTTCTAGTTATTTTAGTTACGATAAATTATTTAACTAAGATAAGTAATTTAAATAGAAAATTTTGTTTATTCTTACGTATTAATTGGAAATAACCAAAAATCACACTTTTAGGTGCGTTTCAAAAATGTTGTCGATAAATGAATAAACTTTGTAATTAATTATGAAATTGTATCTAAAAAAACATCACACTCTTGTTAAGCTTACAACAATCAACTTTAACCTTTGCAGTATTTTATAATTAATATTTGTTATTCTTATAATAAATAAATTATTTTTAAATAGATTTTCGTTTGAAATATAGTAATTTCAATAAGTTATTGCACATTACTTAATGTTTAAACTTAAAATTGCAGGACGTAAGATATTACCACATTCTATTTATGTTTAAAAAAAGAAAACTAGAACAAAAATGTTTGTTATGACTAAAAAAATCCAACATTACGATAATATTTAGATAGATAAACTTATTAAAACTAATTGAACTAAAAATTATTAATGTTGTAAAACAATAAACAAATCAATCTTTGCAACGATAAAAACCACATTTGTGTGGAAACAATACAACAAAAACAAAACTAATTAGTATTCAAGGTGTATTGATGAATTAACGTATCCTAATTTTTACAGATATTGGAAATCATCTATAGTAGTAGTATAGTAGAAACACAACGACCATGAATCATTCTTCCGCGATGACAAATCCAGCAAATGGTAGTGGAAACGTGCACACGTAATAAATGTGTAATAACAAAACGTTTGAAAAAGCACTTTCCAGGATCAGAAAAGCAGTCAGTGTTTAGCCAGCGTGCACGCTCTCCCATGCATCCGCACCAACAACAACAACAACAATAAATAAAATACACGGCAAGAAACCGCGCGCGCTCTTCACGCTGCTTGTGCGTCTCCAAATTATAATAAAGCACATATGTAGTTTTTGGCGATCGGAACAACAAGACGCGCCTGTGTTGTTAATTTTAGAAACCACGTGTGTGAATCTCATATGTTTCAGTGTGTGTGGCGCTCGCGCACATCATTCTTTCGGTACGCGCTGAAATTTTTTTATAATAATTGTGTGTAATAATAATGTAATTGCGCCCGCTGGAAGTTTTCTTAGTTTGCAACGCTGTGTTTCTATTGCAACAAAATGCCGTCGAAGAAGCAGTACGACCTAGTGCAGAACGACGATTACGATATTAGGATACCTCTCCATCCCGAAGAAGCGTTTAATCATGGCATCACATTTCACGCAAAGGTGAGCTCACTCAATTTTTTAAATACGTTGATTGAGTCATAAATACCTCCGAGATTAATCATTAAATATATAGTTGATATATTCAAATAGGTTGATTTGAATGTGTAATTGAAAAAAAAACAATGTGGTAATTACAACTCTTTGAACTCTGTTTCGATGCACATTTTAATTAAAACTTCCGCCCGCGCATAGAAATTTTGATTTATTTATATGTATTAACAAATTTTTTACCGAATTTCAAAAGTGATCTATTTACTAGCAAACTATTTGATTTTTTTTATAAATAGAAACACTTACCGAGATTTACATGTTTTCATTAATGAAATTGCGATCGGTGAGAACAAAAATGCTTTTTACCAGCCACATAAATCATGTATTAGTTACAAATTATCAGGCCCCCAAACAAAACGCACAATGTTATGTATAGTGATAAACGTTGTGCAAGTCTACTAATTACCTGCCACATTACGCTTTTGATAACTGTTTTAATTGAAAAATAATTACGTTAAGTGGTGTCAACAAAAAATGTTATTGCTATACCACAAATATAGTCAAATATTGTTAACTTATTTTTAGACTGGATAAGTATAAAAATAATAAGATGTGAATTTTATTAGATATATGAAAATCGGGAGCTTCACTTTTATGTTTATTAAATTAAAACAACATTTACGGTTGTAAATTGAAGCAGCATTAAGAGATTGTCAAATTAAAATTTGAATTTGTTTTGCGGTTCTAGACGAAATTTTAAAAATTACTGCTTTGTGGAATAATGTACATGAAACGTTGCGTTTAATATGCAAATATTTGATTTATTCATTTTAAATTTGCAATAAAAATTCACGGAAAAATAATGTAATTTGCCTTATGGCTGTATGACTTCGTTTCCGCAGCCTTTCCAATGTTGAAATTGTTTGTACTTTTGTAATTATTGTCTCGATGCAAATATTAATTAGAATGGAAATGGAATTCCGCAATATTTGCAATAGCAGGAAATTTTTGAATTGTTTATACTTGCACTGATAACTTTTTATATCCACTTAATACTAATTAGATGAAGATTTCAATTGTTAATAATTATTATTGGTATTGTGCAATATCAATTTTTAAAACTAAGCAAACAAAATTGATGAAAAAATTTAATTAAAAGTAACCGAGTGTGAAACTACAATAATTTATCAATGTTATTTATTGTCGAAGAAAATAAATGATATAATGTAATTAAATTAATTATTACCAACTTTATTTATTTGAAACAATATTTCATCTTAGATGTAAATTCCTGCCATTATATTGCACTCATTAAATAATAAAATGTAAACAGGCAAAGATGCGAGGAAAAAAAGTGCATTAACTTAATGATATTATATAGAGAAGATATGTTGAATTATTAAATAAATTAATACGCATATTAAATCAAAGGATTAGATAATAAGTAAATTGATGCAAAAAATTCTTATTTTGTAATTGCATTATTTTTAATTAATTGTGTGTATTCATTTTTAGATTATTTATTTATATGCTAATTACAGTATAATTAATTTCGTTCTTGATGGTTTTAAATTGCATTTTAATGAAAACTTTAAGCTAGTTCAAGTTGATAATAATTTTCATTCTATTTTTAAATTAATTGATGTAACTTATAATTTTTCAAAGCCGTTTTAATGTTCATCATTACAAATTTATATTGTTTTATTTGTTGCAATTTTTGAGATAAAATTTTAGCATGAATTATATTGAAACTCATTAGGTAATAATTTTTCTGGTGAATTAATCATCTTTCTTAGTTTTTATTAAGAAATTTGTTTTGTTAAGGGTAATTTAAGATGTTTTTATACATAAATTATTTACTCATAGCAATTTCCAGAATTTAACGTTTGATTGAAAAAATAATTAATGAAACTTCACCGCATCTATACGCTTTATCATCAACAATTTATTGGCATAAGAAGATGTTTAAAGAAAATTTGCAATTTTAATAAATATTTATCATGATTACACTGTTAGATAATTCACAATTTCTCTTATAATCTTATAATGGAAATTGATTTTCAAATCATTTTTCAATTTATTAAGGAAATAATAAATAATGTATATATACCTGATGTGCAAAACTGTGAATACCAAACGTAATTTCGCATCGTGAATATACTGATAATTTCAAATCTCATCGAAATGACAATAAATTGCATAGAGAGCGATAAATATTTTATTACAGCATAAATTTAATGAAACAAAAAAATGCTACTGCAATTGATTTTATTAAATTTAAGTATCAATATGAATTGAAACAAATTCACGTTCATATACAATAAATATCACATACGTTTACATTTATTTATATACATCGATATTTATTCTACATTTCAAAAACAAGATGTTTTCCAGACAATTTAAAATATCGTCGTGCAATATTTCACATGTTTAAATAAAAACTGACGTATTTTCACTCAAAAAAATTTTTACTGCTTTTTTATTGTATTTCACATTTTGATTTGATTTTGAAATTGGTTGCAATTAAAACAACTTCAAAGTAAACATTTTCTGTGTTGCTTCTTTAATATTGTAAATAACATTTTACACGTGCGAATGTAATAATTTATAGTAAACAATTTTATGTTGCACCTTATCGTCCTTCAAGTGATTTCATTGAAAGATTTTTATGCTGTGATGTAAATGCTCATTGATATCCTTGCGCTTTAATATCGCCATTCATTTATTAAATTACATTATAAAAAAACTTTTTATCATTTCTGCTGCGCGTTGCAGAAAAAAGCGTAATTAATATTTTGTTGGATGAAGTGCGTGATGAGGCACAAGTTGGAAAGTTTTATAATTTAATTTAATTTTAGTAATAAATATATAAATATAGCATATTAATTTTAGAATAGGTTTTTTGTTTGGGATGTATTTCTACTACTAACAGTGGCGTCATTATTAATTGCCCGAAAATTTTTAACAAATATAAATAGATGATAATAAATTATAAAAATTAGCTTTCATAACTTAGGTAGGTATATATGAATTTTCTGACGCACATCAACTTATTTCATATTTTAATGTTTGTAACATTGCAACTTTTTATTAAACAAAAATAAAACGAATTTAAAAATAACTTGTATAACGAACAAAATTTGTAATTTAATATTGAACCAATAAAATGCATTTTAATAATGCATGAATTGTAAAATTCCACTCGGTTGCGATTTTACATTGCATAATAAATATATTTTTCAATATTTTTATCGTATTTTTGTGGATAAATAAAAGCAATAGTTATATAATTTTTCAATCAATAAATCACACAATTGTTCGTTGTTTCGAAGAAAATTCAGTTTCATTAATTTCAGTTGATATCTAAACGTAAAACGCAGAAAAAATAATTGGTTTGAAACATAACAATAATTATTCTTTCTATTAACATTTTATAAAATCTATTCATTTTATCAGTGTGGTTAAAATTGAATTATAGTTATTATTTATTGCTACATTTATTTTATTAATCGCCATAAATTATGCTGTTTTATCTATCTGGTATACTTTATAAAATATTTGTTGGCGATTTTATTAAATACGCCTAAATTAATTATAAGAGTCGAAAACCCTATCATTAAACAATTGTACATTTTTAGCAAAAATTTTAAGTAATAACAGTGTTTGCCCAATCGACTTAATTTTTAATGAAACTGCACAATTAAATAATTGATATTCTACGAAAAATGGGGCCAAGAAACTAATTTGGCTAATTTTCTTCTTAATTTTTAAAATTATTGTTGGTTTAGCGAATAATAATGCTATCATTTTGCAAACAATTCAAATGTAAATTTAATATTTGTGCCTTTTTCTAAGATTTTCATTATCGCATTACAATCCGTTGCATCTGAAATTTAAGCTTACCTACACATTAATTTAAAATATTTTGTCCAATTGACTTAATTTTAAATGAAACTTCATAATTAAACAATTAATATTCGAAGAAAAATGGGGCCAAGAAACTACTTTGGCTAATTTTTCTCTTAATTTCTAAAATTATTGTTGGTTTAGCAAATAATAATGCTGTTACTTTGCAAAGAATTCAAATGTAAATTTAATATTTGCGCATTTTCATAAGATTTTCATTATCGCATTATGATCCGTTGCATCTGCAATTTAAGCTTACCTACACATTAATTTAAAATATTACTTTATAAAAGTATATACCTATGTTTGTTTTAAGATTGTAAACGAAAATTAAGGCGTGATTTTCTATACGAATCGAAATAAATTGCAGAAAATTACAAAATGCTTAATCATAAATTCTCAGTATGAGATAAGTATCTAATACATCATTAACAACATCTAATTTACTGTAATTTGTTCATGTTGTTAATTTATTTATAGCATATGAGCATTTTTCAACCTCGAAATATTAACAAAAAAAAAACGAATTTCAATTAAACCAATTTGAATAATTATTTGATTTAAGGGCAATTAAATGAATTTTAATAGGGGCTATTAGATATTTTATTAGATGAAAGCTGCAGTTTCAACAAAAAATGTAAAATAAAATATTATAGTATATCGCAACTCATTTACCTACCTATCGCCAATTGCTATTATTATAGATATACATTTTCGAGCAAAATATGTTTTAGAGCTAATTAATTAATTAATTGAAGTCAAAATGTTAAACTGTAGGTAATTAATTTTGGCAAATTGTGAAAAGAAAATTATGGGTGATTAATGATGTAATATTAATTTTAATTACAAAAAGAATTTATTAGAGCTCTGATTAAAATCTTTAAGCAGAACATTGATAAAAATGAATTCGTATGGAATGAATGATTGAGATCAGATCAGATAAACTGCAATAAAATATTTATTAAAAATGCATTGATTTTTTTTATGTAGTACCTAACATTTTTCATTCGTTGTTAAACTTGCAACAATTAATATTCAATCTGAAAAATCAATCAATAATATATTGTACTATAATAACAAATTAAAACATAAATTATAATTTAACTTTATGCGCACTTTCATTGATCGTATCAATTTATTTAATTTTAATTATTATCGAATAATAAAAATTGTTTTCACGTTGCGCTGTCGATATTGTTTTTATTTATGGCAGCGCAAAATATATAATTATATGAGATTGAGTACATTTCCTTATTGTAACTTGATACTTTAAAGTGCCATTAATTTCTATATCAGATCAATTTTTCTAAGCAGAAAGGAAATAGCACGTTGATTCTATATTTTGCAGCTAAACACTTAGGGGTTATCTCTTTAAATAACCGTACTGTGTCTATCTGCGCATCTACCAGCCAACAAAACTGAAACACTTTAAATAAATAATGTTTTTGTGTTAATTGACGCCAGCAATTCGCCAAGTCGATTCTTTCTTCTCTAAGTGCATTAAAACACGAGTAAAGTAAGTGTAACTGTAACAACAATGTGTGGCTAATGCGGAAATTATTAATTTACACGTAGTATACTACGATTGCAACTTTATTTTGGGTGCCGATTGAATGAATATATTTAGATGTAGACAAGTAACAGTAATTTCATTTAAGCAGTAGGAAAAAACTCGTTGGAAAAATAATTCGTTTATCGAAAAACTTGATAAATGAAATGATAAATTAAATTCTTGGTTTAATTGGCAGCAAGAAAATTTAGATAAACATCTACAAGGATTGGAATTAATCAATGTTTTTGTTGTCTTTTTTAACAGATTTTTACTATTGGTTTTAATTGACAGGGTATTTATCTACCATATTATTTATTCTTATCTAAATATGTGTTATTTATTTTACTGCATTTAAATCAAAGTTTTAAATGAAATATAATTTTTATTTATAATAGAATTCTTTAATAATAGATAAATAGAAAAGGTTTTAGGCAAAAATCATTAAGTCAGATTCTAATGGATTGCTACATTTTGATATATTCTACAATCAATCAATTTTATGCTATGTAAGAATTTATGTGACTACCTATCTAGCGTTATCATTCAAATTTTAAATTAGTTGCAAATTTATCAATCATAAGATACTTATAGCGCTACTCATATTTAATAAAATACTGTGCACCTGCTACTTAAAATATATGTATATCAATTGGAGTTCTCCTCATCTATTTACAATTTACTCAGCGCTGAATAATTAATAGACGAATGAAGATTTCGTTCCAGGGAAATGTAACAACATTACGTTGATAAAAAATGAAAAATCGTTGAATATGAAACGGGTGCAATAAATTTGAGCAAAGATTTAATCTAGCTGTGATTTTAAATAAATCATATGGGATGATTAAATTTTCACGCTCTGTGTACGGTCTGCAACTAATATTTTATCGCTTTCAACACTTATTTTTATTTGCAAATGCAAAATCTTCAACAATTACTTAATGTATGTAGCATTTCTTAAGACGCACACATAACCCAGATAGTTACTATTGTTGTTTTTCATCATCTACGGTACGATTCTTTCTAATAAAATGCTTGCATATTCGTACGAGATAAAGAGGAGCTAAATAAACAAGTTTCCTTAACGCAACATTATCCATATGTATCTTTTGTTAACTTTGTTAATATGTTTATGTTGACAATGTGTGCTTGTTATACAAACAAAGAAAAACAAATAGTTAAAAATGTAACTAGATTCTTCTAAACATTTTTTGGCGTTTTGTTTGGAGAGATAAAAAGTTTCAGTGCTAGGAAAGTTTGCTGCTATTTCAGTAATGACCACAGAGTCAGTATGTGTGTGTATTGTAGAAAAAAACACTTTTATTGCTATAATTTTCATTTGAACGTATATGAAAGGATATTTGTTTTAAAAAATTTAATTTGTGCACCACCGCATTTTGTTTTATAACATTAAGTTTACTATTTATTTAAAAAAAAACATCATTGTAATATTTATTTTTAGCAAAACTGCATATAGCTTAAAATATAATATTTTACAAAAATCATTTTTGCATTGTTAAAATAACTAAAATTGTTTTTGTTTGCCAAAAGTGTGTGTTACTTCCTTAATGACCGCAATGCGATATTCAGCACACTTTTTGCTAATGTGCCTCCAAATTGATAATTTGTTGTAATGTAGTGTAGGTATGTTAGAAATTTCAATTTAAAACAAATTGAATTATTGAATTTTCATGACACTACACAATGAAAGTATTCTAATTTAAAAAAAGAGTTTAAATTCAACTTAGAAGACATTCACTATTCACATGTGCTGTTAATTTAATCCACCTCTAAGATGAATAATAATAGACTCTTTGTGTTTATGCGGAAAAATAAATAATTGCGAAAATGTATCTTAACCTACATTTCGAATTATCCCATATTTTTATACAAGTTCTAATTAAGACTATAAAACACGATGAAGTAAACATTTATTGTCAATTACTTTAATTGAACACGTTTAATATTTATTGGCTTTATTGTTAAAACGCCTTTCAATTATTTATTATATTAAAATTATTATTGTAAAAGTTACACAGTTAGCGAAAATTTTACACATAACATACATGTACTCGTATATACGAGTATGTGCTAGACTTAGACAATTTAGATTCAGCTGAATATTATTTAATTATGCTAGTGAGCTGAAAGCATAACAACGTATTGTTTAGGGAATAAAACTTAAATAAACTAGGTGTTTATTTACATTTAATTAACTCTCAACGAGCGAAGGTGGAGGCATTATTTAGTGTTCTTTACTGAATTTTCTCTAGAATAATATTACTCCTACGCTATAATGCACATATTTTATATCTAACTTTATGTCTATCTACAATATGTATATATATAACTACCTACGTTTTCATGAAAATGAGCAAAAACTGAGCTTTATTTTTTCCTGCTATTTACAGCATCAGCTGTTGAGGCCATTAACTATCCAACAATGCTCGCAAATCTTCGAGCACAATCTCTCGGAATCAAAAAATGAAATAAAACCGACAAGTGTAGCAGAGATTTTATGAAATCCAAAAAAAGCATTGTTTGGAAACACAATTAATGGTTTTCAGCACACAAAATGTCAATCAATCAAAGCATAAAAGCTTATTAGTTTAATTTTTTTAGCATTGAGCGTTACTAGAATGTGATCATAAAAAGTCCCTTCAATCACTATCAAATTGCTTAAAATTAAATGATGATTATCATATTTTATTTCAATATGTAAATGTTGAACTTTGCGATTTTCTTCATTTTCAATTTGCGCTTTTTACTTTATTCTAAACTTGGGCTTCAGTTTACTAACTCAATAGCTACTTATGTCAGTTTTGACTAAAAAACCACAACCAGTTAAAATTGAAAACCATGCCGTAGACGTAAACAATATTGATACATATGTATTTAGTTTCGCTAAACGCTCCTCTGGTTTAACTTAAATTAGTGAGATAAATACATACGCTTTATTAATATGCAGTAGTTAAATTTTCAACTGTTCTTATAAACACAAATAATCATAAATTATTTGATATGCGGCAACTATACATTTTAATTACTGTATGCAAGTTATGAATGCAGTAGCAATGCAAAGAATTGCGCCCAATTTACACTATACACTTTTTTGTTATTACTGGCACGACTTATTGTTCAAATGGGTCTTCTTAAATAGAATTCCAAAAAGACAATAAACATTAAAAATGTTGTAATCGAATATACTTTACTAACAATTATTGCTGCAATAAAATCATTAGATTCAAAGTTAGATTTTTACTATTAATGTTTATTGAGAAAATATTTATTTATTATAAATTCTTTATCTATATGAATATATGTTACTTTAAATTTAAATCTTACATTAACTCTATATTTCAATATTTAATTAATTTGTACAATTCTATTATAATTTGTAATTTAATGCATTTAGTGTAAAAATTTATGCTTTAATTTCTTAGTAATAATATGTTTGAAGCAAATAAATGGGAGACATTTTGATCGAAATCATTAAATCTGAAAATTAATGGAATGTTACATTTTAGTAAATGCATAATTTATCAATTTTTAGGTATTTTAAACAACTTAGGGTACAAATTATTTGTAAAATCAATCAAAGATTGAATTAAGCATATGATTTATTGAAAGTTTATTATAATAACTATGATTATTCTCATCTTATGCTGCTGCTATTGTTTGTTGATCATATATGTATGTAAGTAAGAGCGAAATTATGTAACAGTTTGCAAGTGCATAGAAGCATGTGAGGCACCAAAAAGCTACAAGCTTGTAGGAGTAATTTGACATGACGTGTTGTCAATGTGGCAGAATTTGGCAAATGTCCTCGATTTTTTTACTGAATGAAAAAATGCGCTTGGCGTAAAAATATCGTATCATGTTTTAATGATAACTATTTATTTTAGCAAACCTACTACAGCACATTCGTACAGTTTGCATACATTATTTGCAAAAACAAACACCGAGTGGCGAATTATTGATAGGTGCTAAAATATGTAAATTCTGCAGAGTGCTTTGAATAATGCAATTTTCAAATTGAAAATTCCTGTTTCCATACAATTGCAATTTTTACAACTGCTTTTTAAAAGGCCGGACTACTTTTGCTAAATGGCGCCGATTAAAACATTTTACATGATGTGAATTTCAGTTGAATGCTGACTTTTTGTGAACATCAATTTATTTAATTATATTTTGCGTCTGTTAAAAGATCCAATTTTTTAAATTTTATTTGTAATTTCTTGTTTATGTATTAAAGAAATCATATATATTTACGTTTGTTTATTGCAAACGGAATATTATGATACTATAAACTAATTAAATATGTTGTTATGAAAATACTACAACAAATATTTATTGCAAAAATTATTCGAAGATGGAATTATTTTGTGAAAAAATAATGTTTATTTGAGCAGAGTAACTTTAAGTCACACGATTACAAATAGACATTTTCGTTTAATAATTTTCAGAGGTAATTGTGCGAATTAAATTTTAGTAATTGGTTGATGATTAAGGTAAAGCCTCGATTAAGCATTAAGCCGAGATGAGTTAATAAATTGCATTTGTGCGGTAGGTAGTGCGGCAGGCTCTCATCTACAAGTACATTTTCGCATTAACGATTTTGCGTTTCGTATAAAATTGAGGAGGAAATAAATTAAATTAGCTGCTGCAGGTTGACCAGAATGCTAATAAATATTAAAATTTGAAACATTTTTGATGCATTGTACGTCACAGCGCACACTTATGAGGGCATTTGCTACATTTTGCGCGATGATCTATTTTCGGCGTTTTTTCGTCGAGCGCATAAACATCTCGAAATGAATGAATTGTGATTTTTTTCTATTGGGTTATTTTTGGTTTGATTCGTATGCGTATAATAAATCCCCAACTACGCTTTGATGTTGGTAAATAAATTATCCTAGTTTTTATGTCATATAATAGAATCATAATTTTTTTGTGTCAGCGTTTGATATATCACTGATGAGTAATTTACCTACAAATTATCATGCGCAATTTATTTTAATATTAAATTAGTAAAAGTTAACAAGAATTTTTATGATCGCCTCTCTGATATGAAATATTAGAAAAATATATTATATTCGACTAATTATCTCAAGATTTCTGAGCAACAAATCTACATGCAAACTATTAATTATAATGAGGATTTTTATACACGTTTAGAAAGGTATGTATACTATATTTAATCTGAACTTTTAAAGATTTATTTGATTAAAACGATTTTATCGCGCAAGCTGTTCGTCTGCAATGAATCACTTAATTAAAAGGACAATTCTTAGTAAGTTTTTTGCTGCAAATTTGATTAATTATAGTAACACTTAGTATTTTTCAAAATAATGGATTTCTCTCTTCTTATTGTTCTATAAATAATTGTTTTTCTTTACTATCATGTAAAGACGGTAATGTGTCTGCGCAGAATAATAATTCAACTAATAAGATGTTCAATAGAATATATCGACGAATCAAAACTCGGAATACTATCACGTGATAATTTTTTAATGCCTAGGTATTAAAGTAGCACATTAAATTAAAATATTATATGCCGATTTCCGAAAACACTATTTATTTTATTTTCCATTAAAAACTGGTATAAGAATTGTTATTGCTATTATATAATTTATAATTATAATTTACTTTTTCATGTTTAGTAAAAATTGTAACAACCAGTAGCTCATTACGTTTTGTATTTCAACAATCTTGCTACCACTATGTAGTAATTTATTCCAAGCAGTTTATAATCCTGTAATCTAACGTGCGATAATTGGCGATTGTCTTTAAAATTTCATTCATAAATCAAACTGCATCGGAATTGAATGCAAATTTTAATAACTCGTCATTTTATCGCGTACCTACCTAACTATGAATTTGTTTATTATGCGGAATTGTTGGTACCGTAATTTGTTTGTTTAAAAAGTTAACACGAAACTAATCCTAATGCACACACACTTTTTACCGTTACGTTTGTTTTTGATGCTTTTAATTTGTTTATTGCAAAATTTTACAGCGCTATGATTCTCGCTATTATCTCTGGATATCAAAGCAACCACAAAATGTGAAAATAAATTGGACTAGAAAATATTTTATAGTATATAGAAAAGGTGTTTTTATTACAAGTGTGCTGGGCTGCTAAAATGCTTTGATATCGCTAAAATGTGAAAAAAGGAGGATTAAAATATTATCTTATGATAGTATTAAAGGCCGCATGAAAGAGAATTCAAGCGCTGATATACGTCAAAATAATATGAAGCTTTGTGAAAATATTTATTTCAAATAGTGAAATTGTTTATGTTGCTTCAAAATGATGTGATTGATCAATGAAGTTTATATTATTTGTTTAGGTTTTCAGTAATAATTTTCGTTTTATAGCAGATAGAATTTAAGACACATAAATTAGTTTCAAAGACATTGCTTAGGAAATGTTATTGTATGCTAATTATTAGATATACAACTAGACGTACAAGTAGGAAGTATAAATGCAGTCTAAATTTCTAATTTAAATTTTTTTATATTTATTGCATGTTTAATGTGAAAAGAAAATATTATTCTAAATAGGTACAATATTGTTTCTATTTGATATAACATGAAACTATAAGTAATTTTCATTTTTAAATTACGACAGAAAACGCAATCATTTGTAGGCGTTGTAATAATATATTATAAACAAATAGCTAATTTGATTGATATATACCATTCCTTCACTTTTAGTTTTTAATCGAATTGCGAATGAACATCGTACTACAAAAACTAAAAGTGAGAAAAAGTGAAACCAAATCGATTATTTATATGAAACGCAATCGACGCGATCTTTTGGATGAAAGTCAACGAACTTTAAAACGTTTTTTGCGCTCAAATAAATCAACGATCATGCATTTTAATGATCAATAACTTGTTTTATCTAATCCATATTAGTTTGATAAATTTTTTTCACAAATGTTGGCGAAAATCATACATCATTTGTAAATTTCATAGTTTGAATAAAATAATGTGTAGGTAACATTGAATGCGAATTGAATTTAGCAAAGTTTACTAGTTATTACATAATTACATATTAGATTAACAATATAATAAGAACTTTAACATTTACGCTTGTAAATAATTGCTCTCTCAGTTACGAAATTGATAATACTAAGTAGTAATTTGCAAAAGCACTAGGAAGCATATTTGTATGCAGGCGAAATATAATAATAATTTAGTTCATATAGAGGTTTGTACGATATATGTTATGTCTGCGGCAAACCACCTACACATTCCTCACGTCTTAAACAAACATTCCTCCATGTGTACTTAAGTTTGCAATAAAATTCTACACCTAACTGAAATCGTATAAAATATATTTTATGATTTATTATAATATATAATTTAGGCATTGAACGACTATGCGCTTATTTTATTGTTAAATGAATTTTTAATGCATCTTCCTCGATAAATCTTGCTAATTTATCATATTTTTATGTAATAAATTTAATCATAATGAAAAGATTATTGTGCCAAATATGGAATTGAAGCGACACAATCTGAAAAGGCATGAAGATTTATGAAGAAATTTATATCTGTAACGCGACAAGAATTTGCTTTTTGTCATTTATACTTTTCATTTTTATAAAATGTGTTCATTCAATTTCTTTTAATATTTACTTTTATTGCATACTTATAACATTTTGCTGCTAAGCATGTCATATATTCATCTATTATTAATGTTTCAGCATCTCTGGAATTAAAATTAATTTGATTATTGTTACAGCGATCTCACAATGATCCCAGAAGTATTATGCCTGAAATCTTAATTGAGTTAATTCAAATATTTTTTTTTAATTAACTTATTTTCCTACAGCGATGCAATGTTTGGCGGTAAAGATATCAAAATATGTGATAAAAATACAAAACTTGCGAAACTCAAGAGCTACACAATATAACGGAAATTTATTTTGTAAAAGCATCTCTTTTCTTGCAGACTTTGACGATTTTTAGACCAATGTACGTTTGTTCGCCTGCGGCAATGCTTTTTTAATATTCTCTTGTATGTATGTATGTATGTGTTCTTGTTAGCTTTTTTCGACACTCCCAACTACACTAGGACATCTATTGTTATCTCATTTTAATTGATAAGTAGTATTTCACTATATCTAGTTGCGCTAAACACATGTATAGTTAATAAACTTTAATTAGTATTGTTCGAAATTTACAATAAAACAATGCTATTTAATATATAGTGAATGTCGAGTAATTAAACGTTAATAATCTAATACACGATTTAACTTATTAACATCTAACACATTGTTATTAGCTTTGCAATACGAACCCATCCTAATGTAATTAAGATAAACGCATATACCATAAAGAGCATATATTTTAACTAATATAAATTGATTAAAGAATATTGTAGCGAACCCAGTATCTTCTTTAATAAACATTTTTTTTATTAATAATACAGTTAAAGCAATTTCTTGAATTATTTACGATATTAATCATTTTAAAATGATTAGGAACAAATATTTAAATTTTTAATTTTGATGTTGGGTTAATATTATTGCTATTAAAACTACACAGCGTTTAAAATTAATGACCGCAGCGCAGCGTGTAAATATCATGGCAAAATATTTTTATCGAAACAGTTCCTGCAAAAATATGCACAGCACAGTTAATACAATAATAATGTTTAATTAAATTTTGACCTAAGGTACCTACGTTGTTGCATAATGAAAAATTGCATTTCTTGTATGGGAGATTGTACACTGTACAATTATTCTATATCTTACAAACTCACTTACGTAACTAAATTTGCATTTTTACGCATCACAATTACAACACTCGGTAATTTTCTCAATTGCGTCGATGCAGCCAAATAAAAAACGTGATTTATTTAATAATAATTACAATGTAGAAACTTATTGAATCGTTGATAAACGCGGCATTTTTAAAACCGACATATGTAATTACTAATGTTTATTTTATCATTGTATATGTGCATTTTTAATTATATATGCAAAATAATTAAAATAACATTAAACTATTATTATTGTTTATCGTTTTTTGTTAAATAAATTTGCTTAAATAATTGAGTTGTCATATAAGTCATTATAATAATGATTCCATCCTTTAAGATAACTAAAATTTGCCAAAAACCTATCTGTTTAAATTTTGAGTCAGAATTCTGTTAATATTAGATAAATGTTATCACCAATAGTTAAAGAGATTGAAAGTAAAACAATTTTGTAAATTGCACATAAATATAATAGTAATTTTACTTCAAATATAAAGAGCAAAATTATTTATCATTTTTTACTTAGATACCTACAGTATTGTAATAATTTATATTTAATCGATTAATATTGATAACAAAAAGAAAATTTAATTGCCTATTATTAATTTATTATTGAAGTAAATGATTTATAATGAATTGGTGGCTCTTTTCTTTATCACACATCTCATATGCTCAACTCTTATAACGCCTTTACAATTGGAAAAAGTCGTCAATATTTTATATTTTTGGTAACAAGTGCAATCTTATGCTAACGTAAAATTAAACATGATTGCAAAATTTGCACTAAAGTTTTAGTGTGAAGATTTCGATGTTGATCTTGAATTTGATCTTGGCGATTGGCAGACTATGACAGGAACCTATAAAATAAATCACTACAGCAATCATTGTAAACAATCCTACGCCCTTAGTGTTGAAAATTTCTATTATCAATAAATTTGATTTTTTAATAAGAATTTCTTTAAGATAAGATATAAAATTCATCTTTAATGGTACTGTTAACTTAGATAAATTACGCGATTTTAATTATGTTATTACATTGTGCTTTTTGCCCCAAGTTATTTCCCTTTCGGTTTAGTGTAGTTTTACAACGAAAGTCATTCCAGAAAGTTCGTGAATGGATTTTATGGACCTTGGAATAATGTAGAGACAAGTGTGATCTAAGCGTAGTAGAATTCATATCTATATCTTGCAGTAGATTATCATCTCGAGATTAAAGTAATGGTGGAAATTTGGCTGCATTTCAATATGCCATAAATTTTTTGCCGGCAGATATAAAATATGTGAGAAATCTTATGATTAATAAAAATGCGTATACATAAAGCAATTTATTTCACTATTAAATTCAATAAATGTTGTATCGATTTTCAATTATTCTTCTGTAAATGGATGGAGAAATATTATAAATCAGAAATGAAAAAAATGTTAGCAAGATTTATGTGTAGGCTAATACAGAAAATGGAACGGCATTAATTTAAATTTTAATTAAATAAAATACTGCGAAACTTAATACCTACTTAGTTCAATATAATATAATATTGTGGCGTACTTGAAATGTAAAAATAGTTGTTTTCATCGAAAATAGAATTGAAAATCTCATTTATAAAGTTATTAAACGCACTTACACCTAATTATAATAAAATATTAAAACATATAGGCTAGATTAAGTTTTATTAGTGTACGTAGTATAGGTGTTAATGAGGTGTGATATTAAATAGAGCTATGCTTAATTTTTGCCACAAACATTTAATAGCGAGGAAAATGCTAAAACTTTAATCATCGATTTAATATGAATTTCTAAGATTGCTTGGCGGCTGTCGGTTATATGTTTACCATGCACAACGCAGCAACAAACATTTTTTCGATTTTCTAAATAATGCTTGTATTGGCTTAATATGCATACAAAGGTGCAGCTTCTATTCATACCATAAACCTGTTATCGCAATCAAGCAGCTGTATGCAAGCCTCTACCATTCGATGAATGAACTAAAAATACTTTTCTTTAATTAAACATGCTTAGATTTTTATTAAATAAATCATAAAATTATCTGGGCAAAGTTATGGGCATGTCGTAAATTTTTTCTCCAACAAGGTAATTATAATTTTTGTTGAAAATCTTATGCAAGTAATGTATATAAGCACATTATTTTTTTATGAAAGTTGCGGTAAGATTATCAATTTTACTACTTATCTTTTAAATGCGAGAAGTTTAAAATATTTTCCTATTAACTTTAATGCCCCTAGCTTCTTGCTTGAAAAATCATCACTGCAATAATAGTTACTTTTTAAAGCAAAATTTTATGAAACAATTTTCTCTACATAATGAACAATTATCTTGTATAATAGGAGTAATTATAGGACATTATTATTAAACTATCAAAGAAAGTCAATTACTAGCAATTAAGTGGATAATAAAATATTACCATTATTTATGTATGTACTTACCAATGTTTTAGCATCTATGCGAATAATTTAAACATTCCACATATTACTTATACTTACCTACATTTTTCTACAAATGATTATTACCTAAAATTCATAAGCAGTTTATACGCTACTAAAGATTAAATTAGCCTTTAATTAATTTAATTTAATAATCGTTAAAATAATTGCTTAGTTTTTATCTTGAAGGAATGCCATGCAATAAAACATCTCTATGGCAGTTTGCATCAATCATGTAATAAATGTGCTTATTACATAAAATTATTATTGATTGTGAGCTACTTGAATGGAATAGAATGATTTCCGAATACTTAACTGATCATTTGTTAGTAACTCGAAGATGTTTCCAGTTTCATCCAAATTACATAACAGTTTTTACTAAAAAGCATAAACTTCATAATGGACTATAATTCAATGCTTTTTAAATTTTATACTTAACTCACAATATATTTCTTGTTACGTCTAAGTGTTTTTTCTACACATATGAAAAACGCGGTACTTTTGTGAAACAAAAAACACGCACACTTTATTATAACATTTATGGTATGGTCAAGTAAAAATTAAGCTATTGTTACGATCTAACTGTTTAAATACTGCTTTATGCTGGATGTATAAAAACTTTATAATATTTAATTGCGCAGCTTATCGTAAATTATATTAAAATAATATTTTTCAAGCAAATTTTATTTTGCATTTATAGGCGTAGGAAATTGTGCATGTTATTAATATTAAATAACGATTAACAGGAAATTAAATTAACTGAATTTAATAGCTTTGCGAGGGATGAAGACTGTCTGTATGCCCTAAAACTTTGTTAATTAAATTTTTTAATATATATTTTAAATGCTTGACAATAAAATTATTTAAAAAATATATTTTTATGCCATAATAATTTTTAAAATAAATATTATTAAAATATTGTGCGTTATCTCCGGAAAATTATAATCGGTTTTAAATATTTGTTAGAAGTACGAATGTTGAATGATTTATTATCAAAATTTTAAATTTAATAAACAGATAAATAAATGTAATAAATCAAATTTAAGTAATTTTTTTATTCAACGTGATAATAAATATAAAGTAGGAAATATATTTTTATCTGAACATTTTTTCCAACAGATTTATTCTCATAAATATTGGCAAACATTTTTAATCAAGCTTATAAATCATAATATTTACATTAAATGTAATATATTATAAAACAGGTAATTAAATTGCCGTAAAATATTTACGACGATTATAAAATTATTTAAACTGACCTAAATTAAATAAATTATTCCAAGTGTATTGTTAAATTAATTAACTATGTTATTTTAAATATAACATAATCGTAATGATGTAAATATTAAATAGTTAATGATTTACAAAAATAATTTTTGTTTGAGCCTGCAAATTATTTAATAAGAAATTGGAATTAATATGCATTGAGCGTTGATTTATGACATATTTTCTAAAGATTTATATATAGCAAATAAGCTTAATTTTAGTTGGGCAAACTCAATATTTTTGATTATGTGCATTAAAATAGCACACTTGCTACTCTCTTATAAATAAAACAATTTATGAATTTTCGCCGGCAATAAAACAGAATGTTATTTAATAATAAATCAAAGAGAGTATAATATTTTTGTTTTTATTGCAATTAAAAATACATTTGATTTTATATTCTAAACTAATAAAACTAGAAAAATCATTGAATTTACGATTAATATCATCGTTACAGTTTTTACAAATCTAAATAAACATTAAATTTCAGTCATTAGTGATTTTATTGCTGAATATATCCATTACCAAAAACAAAATATAATTTTTCTTAAAATTGTATATATTCATATTTTATTTACAAATTTTATTATAATAATTAAAATTTTAAAAACATTACATTTGGTTTGTTATTATTTCACAAATAACATATATATTTTACATTTATAAATAAATTGAAGTAACTTACCGTAAAGGACCCCGCACAAAACACTGTGATTTTGGACCTCACTGAAATTTTCTGAAATTTTGATATGTTATAGTTTATGACCTCCTGAACAAATGTTCCTTTGGTCAAAAAACTTTTAAATGGACAGTTTTTGAGATATCGAGGTTAGCAATCACCAACTGCACAAAAGACTAGCGTTTTTGGACCTCACTGAAAAGCAATGAGAATCTAATATGTTATAGTTTGAGACCTCCTGATTAAAAATTCCCGCGGTTAAAAAACTTTTAAATGGACAGTTTCTATGATATAGAGCTTTGAAATCACCAACTGCATAAAGCAGTAGGGATTTTGGATCTTACTAAAAAGTTGTGAGATTCTAATATGTTATAGTTT
>JARJDW010004444.1:0-16497 GCA_030264715.1 Adinopsis sp. GC000173
CATAAATCACTGACGCATTCAAAGGGAGTACAAAAAAAGACCGCATGTAGGTAAGAGGCTGCACGCTTAGAATGGGAAGCGGAAATTTTAGCTGGCAGTTCAGTTCCATCGGGTGTTGCTACAGCGAAACGGAACCCCAAACTAATAGTTAATGATAAGTTATTTACAAATTCCACGCCTGTTTGGGGCTTAATAAGCCCTTGGTTAGTTTCATAATATTTATGAGTTTACGAAAAATGTTCAAGTTGAGATGTTAAAATAATGTTTCTTCTGAAGTCAATTTGGAATATGAACTTAAATTTAAAATGAAACCAAAAATCTTTACAAAATTGTTAAATATAAAAAAAATAAAGTGAAGTCTCGTATTGCAATTAAGATTTGTTGTTTAGAATATCCACAAAGTCATAAAAAATAATAAATATAACATTATTAATTCAATGAAATTTTATTTGGTGCGCCTATGGAGCGTAAAGTAGAATAATTAGTTCGAAAACAAAGAAAAACGAGCGTGTATTTTCCTGCAACAAATATGTTTTCGTGGTTTTGTGTGCTTACCGACAGCATCTGCAACCGTTGCAACATCCTTGCACGTAAGAAATCTCGAATAGAAATTAACCATAACGACACCCTTGTTGAGCGCAAGTTTTCGCAGAGTGGCGTCGGGTACGTTTCTTGTTGAGTTGCACAGCGAGTAGGCGGAAGAATGGCTAAAAATCACTGGAGCTTTTGACACCGCCAAGGCATCGCGCATTGTTCGCACCGAGACATGAGATAAATCCACAATCATTCCGAGTCTGTTCATTTCTTTCACCAGCGTCTGAAAGCAAGCAGAATGCATGCATAAAAACGGCAACGCTCGATTTAGTATACACACAAAATACGGTTGAAATAGGTACATGATAATTTCACTAACAAAAACCGCAGCGCGCATAACTAATTAAATATATTGTATTTTATTATTTATTGTTTGCGTTTTGCCACGTGGATCTTGTTCTGCGCTTGTACATACGTTGTACATAGGAAGATGTGTTTCGAGATAAATTGGTATGTTCATCCAGATCACGTTCTTCATTCGGCATTAGGTTTGAGACACGTTTCGTTTACAATAATTTAATTGAAACTGCTGGACAATAGATAAACTTGGTACAGTTTCAGCATTTTTTATTCATATAAAAAAACCTATTATAAACTATTAACTTTGTTCTATAATACGACTGACGTCACTCGTTTTATATGTTTTATAAAATGTATAGGATGAAGTGTCTCATTTGTTTTGTGATTGAATTTTGTGCGTACGTGAATAGATAATACCTTCTGGCTAAATCCGCCCGGGTTGAATCTTTTTTTTTTTGTGTTCGACGCAATTTTGTATTGGCAGTCAAATAAGATCTTAATTATGTTGCCAATATTTTATTGCCGCGGCGCACGTGAATTGATTTATAATTTTCAATGAGCGGTGCCGTCGTCATTAAAATTCATAGAGTTTCGCTTTAATTTAACAACTTTGTCACTTTAGCTATATGCAAAGTCCAATTGTAGCCTCGAAAATAAATCATACACGCTTACACATCCGCTAAAATATTCTATTTAGCACGGACAAGATAAAAACACTCCTCCAAGTGTAAAACGCGAAGAATGAATGTTTATGAAAATTTGATAAGTCATTGAAGATAGGCATGCAAATGAGGCATGATTATGAATTAATATCATATTAAAAATGTAGTTTTGTGTAAAAATGATCTGAAATTAGAATTTCAGATTTCCAATTTGCATTTAAGCTATATTGCTGTACCATTGATTTTGTATAATACACTCGCATCTCTCGATTTACACGGTATTGTTGAATTACATGATTTTACTTTTACGCGGTGAGTGTAAAATAGATTAACTCGCTTTTACACGGTGGTTTTTAATCAGTTTCTATCTACACATTTACCTTTACACGTTTTAGGTATACAGATAATCAGTTTGTTATTATAAATAATAAATACTGGAAATGTTGTCTGTAAATTTGTTTATATTTGTTTTTTAAATATTTATTTATTTTAATTGAAATAATATTCTTTATATTTTAAACGATAATGTTAATGATCCCATTGATGGAAAAAACTAAGCTTTCATTTTTTTATGCAAACTGAAATAATAGATATGTCAAATGATAATGCTAATGAACCTCGATTTACACGGTGTTAATGAATTACATGCTTTTACTTTTACACGGTGGCTGTAAAATAGATTAACTTACTTCTACAAGGTTTAAATTAGTTTCTATCTACATATTTACCTTTACATGGTTTACGTATATAAATAATCAGTTTGTTATTATAAATAATAAATACTGAAAATGTTGTCTGTAAATTTTTTTATATTTGTTATTTAAATATTTATTTATTTTAATTGAAATAATACTATATATTTTAAACGATAAAGTTAATGATCCCATTGGGGCAAAAAACGAATTTTTCTATACAGTCGATAAAAAGAGTAAGATAAGATCGTACATGCCTTAATTTACTATCAAGCTTGTTTCTGATTCATAAGTATCTTTATTTTTTAATTTTTATCCGATACTGTTACATTGTTGAATATGGTGGAACCTCGGTATACGACCATTATATATACGACATGTTTTCTCTTTTACTCGGCGTATGGTCAAACTTAACTTTTGGACAAGATGTTCATTTTGCAATATTTCCCTATTTTAATTATTTTCTTACTTATTTGACTAAAACCATTAAATTACTGTCTTATCTGTCTATTAATACATATATCACATCAACTGGCATTTTTTAGCTGAGAATAGATGAATTACTTATGTATTAGCTCTTGTCGGTTTTGCTATATGTCCAAACATATGGAATGGCTTAAGACACTATATTGTATTGCAAATTTTGTGCCTTAGCAACTTCATAAGTAAAACTACTTTGCTTAAAGTTATGCTAAATTACTAAACCCTTTTAATTACTTTAAATTTATTGAAAAACTACTACTCCGATCTTTTCCAGAAAATATTAGTGTACTGGGCCAGTCTGAAGTATGCAGCGAGATAAACTCTCCATATAATGCGAAAAATAGAATATTAAGTAAAAACCGTTCATTATAAACGTATAATTGTTAAACTAAATAATTTACTTTAAATTGGTGAAAAGCATTTTATGAATAGAGTCTGAACAATTCCGATTTTGAAGGTTTGCTAATTTTGGAATAAGTTTTAAAAAGTAAGTTCGGAATAGTTATAATTTTTAATACATTTCATAAGATGAATTATAAAGCGTTAAGTAAACTATAAATAACATAAATAATTAAAAGAAAAATTGATTAAAAACTAGTGAAAACCACACTTTATCAGCTTATAAATTATTATATTCTTCAAGTGGGAATTGATTCTATCTTTTTGATTTACATGTATTTACCAATGTATGTAGAGAGATGATTGTGTATTATTATAGTTTTTTACAATCTGTAACGAATTTAATCTGATTCTGACATCACCATATTTTCTCAAATCATTGCGCTGGCCGACAAGCCCGTTTTTATCACACTTAATTGTTTTTTAATGTAACTTGTTCCAGGCGGATTATGTTCACCTCACTGGCTTTGCATTTTAGATACGTATATATACGTATATACATGGAAGCATGTCAGTGGAGTAGAAAGAAAGAACACATTTTTAATATGGCTAATATTTACGATGCCCGCATTTCGAGGCGAACAACTTTATATCGTCGTACGAACCAACATCGCCCCCAAAAAAACCAACACCCCGCAAATCGATATTTCAAGAATTATGAAAATAATTAAAAAGTGCCAATCAAATCAATTTAATAAATCACGTCGCGCCTTTTAAATTTCGGTCGTGTATGAAACGTGTTATTTAAGTAACAAAGAGGTCGAACGCGATATTTCATCAAATTTTGGCGTGTTGTTCGCAGCATCATAAAAGTTCAAAGTTTAAATATGATGATAAATGATTTACAATGCCAATGGTATCTCTGCATTAGGATGATTAAAAGTAAAAAGGTTGCGCGCCAAGTTAAAGCTATCAATCAATCAAATCTTAAATTATACATGTCTCAATTAATGCATGAAAATTGCGCTGACGTATCAGTGTGATGATGTCAATTGCAGTAAATCCACGTTTTTGAAAAAAAAAACGCAAAGCGACATCGCTTCGCTTACGACCTTTTATATGTAATTGCAATATTGACTACTTGTATAAAATTGAATACCTTTCCGAAATTTGTTAAACCGCCGTGCTCCGGCTTCTTGCCCGGCAAATCCATATTCGAACAATCAGCCCTGCAACAAACCAGCAGAAAATTAAACTTTTCCAATCTGAATAATTTATGTCGGTAGTAAATTACCATGGTGTATTACATGTAGAAGTTAGCGTCAAATAGCGCACGCCGATGTGATAAAGCGACCGAAGAACGGCAAGACTCCCGGCCAACGAGTGTCCACCTTCGACGCCAATCAGCGAGCAGAGTTGGTTCTTCTTGTAAGCGGTTTTAATATCTGAAAATAGGCAAGATTGTAGCTAGCAAGAAAATGTCGTTGTTGCGTCGCCCCGAAAAATATTTAATGCACAAGTAGTACATGAAATGAAAAATTCTTTACGATCTCATTATTATTTCAGGAAAGTAAACGTTGAGTGTACTTCATCTGCAAAGGAACTGCAGAGCAAGAATTAAAAAGGCTACTTTATTACATTACAAAACTTTGTTGAATAATTCATGCGCTTTGTATTCGATATATAAGCAAAATCTAAATGCTGTAGCAATTTCGAATCGGAAAACGCATATCTATCATCCAATTAGGAAACTTGATAATTAATTAAATATTATTAAAAGCTCAAGTTTATCTAATTACCTTCTGATGATGTGCATAATGTTAGCGATGGCTGGTAGAGTTCGGTTAATCTCCGAATGATATCGATTTGTTCCAGTGTTAGTTGTACGGCATCTTTGTATTGGGAATCGCAAGGGACGTAGGCAGCCCAAAACTGAAACAACAAAAACATTATTAATACAACGCGTATAGGTATTTAGAAAGGGTTACACAAGGTTGTAACTTTGCTCTGCTTATAACAAATACACATTTCGACATAGATTGATTATCTCCACAACTAACAAAACTAAAATAATAATAAACTTATTGTTGTTCCGCTTCCACTACGACAACATAGCAAAAAACTATATATTATATCTACGAGTATGGTATGATAGTTTCTTTTTTCTTCATAGCAAGCGCAATTATTAATAATTTTTAATACACGAAAAAAATCCTCCCCCATGTTGAAGTTTAAATTAATCGTATTTTGTAAAGTTTACACCACATTTGGATGAAAAGAAAAAGACATTACAAGAAATGAAAACATATTTTAAGGATTTAAGTTTTGTTTTAAGATAAGTGACATGATTTCCTAGGAGACAGCGAATGGATATTTTTTGAATAAATGTTGTCAGATGTAAAAGGTTTTTAGTATAACAAATATTCGAGCGAAAAAATAAGATTTCGCATAAAATAACGATGTTGTTCGTCGCTGTGTAAAAAACATTAAACTACATTGCAGCAACAACGACAAACACAGCGTCGTCCTAATTGATTTGTAGGTTAAAAATTGACCGATTGATATTGTATGAATAATGAGCACACAAACAGAAGTTTCGCATGTTTATCAAACGTATAACGGAAGCCAACTTCGACCCTCCAAAGCGCAACACACACACAAGTTTCAATGATATTTACACGAAGTCTAATTACGCTGCCGACTTAATTTCACTCGCCTATAGTTTATTAGATTTTTCAACTGTTAGTCGCCGCCGATACAATCAGACAATTTGCAAATAGTGTTTGCTAACTAATTGCATATACCGGGTGTTCAAAATTCGAAGATTTTTGTAAATTAGCCGAAGTATTTTATAAGCATACAATAAACTGCCATGTTAAGCGTTTTGCAGATTATCTATGATGCCTAAGGTCTCATTTTACATTACACGTGCGATAATCTGATGATATCGATATGAAATTATGATCTAGTAACAGTTAAGTACCTCCAATATTAGGTTAGGCAAAAAAGATATTGTGCATTATTCTTAATTCATTAACGAAATGGCAACCAACAAATTATATAGTGCGGAAGCTAAAATTTACATTAAATCATTTATCACCTTGCGATATTGTATTGTGTTGCGATCTTCAAATATGTCCTGATTTGTTCCCTTTGGTGGTTAATTAACAAATGATTTCCTATAAGATTTGATCGCAAATGTAACAAATCAAGAATAAAAATTCAATAAACTAAATTTTTTGTTCGTTTTGTTGGGTTGTAAAGCAACTGCAAAGTTAAGGTTTTTTTTTATTTAAGGATTGAACAAAGAAAATTGTAAAAATATGACAGTGATAAAATTTGAAATAAAGAAAGGTTAGATATCCTTTTTTTTCTATTTGAGTAGCCCTTTTTTTTGTTGCATTTTCTTTCATTCCTTTACAAAGTGCAATTCAGAACGTTGATTGTCAAAAGGTTAGCACTCACTAGCTAAATTCTCTAAAAACTTTTAATTGTATGATTAAGTACTACTGCGCTTCCGGAAAGAAAGTGTATATTGGAATAGTTGCATAGAATCTAATTGGAATGTTCATGCCTTGTTGAAACATTATATAGAAGAAATGAATGTGCAATACTTAAAAGGACCGCGGTGTTGTTAGAATGTACTTACAACAAAAAAATTGCTAATCGTGACTTCAAAATTTCAGATAATCTACTTAGTTTTGAATACAACTATTGATATTAAATTTTAAAATAACAATCTGTAAAGTTTTCAGTTTTTTAATTATCCTGGAGTAGATGAGAAGTTATTAAACTGCTTATACACGTATATAGGTGCAATATAATTTGTCAAGATATTCTTTCCGGAGAATTTTAATAAATATTTAGAAAATTGTAATTTTAACTGTGTTAAGAAGGTGTTGCATATCAAAATGCAATTTATGTAGCAACCAGATGTTGCAGTTTTTCAATGTTACTCTATATAACCGCATTATTGAATCATCAAATGATTTAAGGTATCATAATGACTGCAATGTTTACTAATTTTCTAAATTCAGAAAACAAATTGATTATTATGAGTAATGAAGTTGAGCGGTATAATAATTTCTTTTACCTTTGGCTTTAAAGAACAGAATATAGAGATATAGGGTTTTTTAATTAAAAGAATAGATACAAGAATAATGCTTGTATCGATATTGCTAGAAGCTTCGCCTTTCTGGTGGTTACTAATAACATACTTTTCCAGCCGGTATGTAATTTACTATTAGTATTTCAAAAAAATTGTATTTTTTTCTTTTCTTGAATAGCAATTGCTTGGTTTACTAATTTAGGCAACAAGACAATCGCATAATCTTAAAATGACTTTCTAAGAAAAACGATTTAATTGTTTGCATCATTCGTTTTAAATTCAATAAGTGTCATTCCGCGGAGGGGGTTTATTTAATGCTAACTGTATAGGCAATTGGTAATTGAAATCATTAATGCAATGAATTATTGACTACCTATATAGAATGTTAATAGAAACATTTGGGTGAATTCAATGCTTTTGGGTATTAATTTAGCGAAAATCCCAAATTGCACTTGCACTACCAATTCTTATTCTTGCAATATTTGGAAAACTTTAAATTTAACAGAGCGTGGTGCAGAATATAAGCGCGGCGAAAATATCATTACCAATTTATGAGATTGCTAATAACCAGAAGTGTAAAACGACCACCAAATGTCGTCACAGCATTAATGTCCTGATTTTATAACTACATTAAATGTTTATTTGGTCACACACAGTTAATATTTTAAATACGAGCAATAAACTTTCATAAAAATTGCTATGGTTTAAAATCTAAATCTGAGATTATAAAACCTTGGAAAAGCAAGCTCTGATTTTATACCTACTTTAAATTTTGATCACAGTCAATCAAATATAAAATCATATAAGGTATACAATTTATAGACAATAAATAATTCAGATTTTAGAATCAAAATTTAAAATTACAATATATTAATCATAGAGCATTCCTAAGTTGATGGTTTAATATTTAAATCTAAAATTATAAACCCTTGGAGAAACAGCATCTGATTTAATATCTACTTTACATGTTTACTCATATCCAATCAAATATCAAAATAAAAAATATTAAAAATACGAGTAATAGACATCTTAAAAATACTGTAATTTAGATTTTAGAATCTAAATTTAAAATTATAAATTCCAACTAGACCCTAAGTTGATTCAAATTAATATTATTGCATATTAAATGTTTTAGTTACAGTCAATTCAATATTGAAAATAATATATGAGCAATAGATAGCTTAGATTTTAAAATCTAAATTAAAAATTATAAATTCCGAAACCAAAAACATCCTTAAGTTGATTTAGATTAGTATTGTTGTATATCTACTTTAATTGTTTAATTGCAGTCATTGCAATATAAAATATAATATATGAGCAATAGACAGCTTTGATTTCAGAATCTAAATTAAAAATTATAAATTCCTAGACCAAAAACATCCCTAAGTTGATTTAAGTTAGTATTGTTTTACTTTAAAGACGTCTTAGATTTTCGAATCTAAATTAAAAATTAGACAGACAGCATTCCTAAGTTGATTTAAGTATAGTTGGTAATGAGATGCATACCTTACTATACAATATGTTCGACAATCTCCACTCAAGCTTATCAATAATATCTCATTATAGCGGTTATACGGTCCGGTCCGGATCGTTAAAAACGAACATAAAGTATAGCAATCTTGTAGAAAAGTTTTATGCTAGCCAGCATAATACATTATGTATAATCTATATACGTTGTGTTGTGTGTGTGTAATGGCTTTGCTGGATACTTTCCTATTGAATGAAAAAATGTTGTTCTTATATATAGAAAAAAAACTTCACACATTTATTATTGTTGCGCGCTGCAGTTCGTATTACCGAAAGTATAACTTAAAAGAAGTTAGATGTAACGATGAATTGTGCACGAAACGTGCTCAATATCTTACTAATGAACGAGCCATTAATTTCTCATTTTGCGAGTTGTGTGCCAGCCACCCAGCCAACCAGCCACCAACCAACCAACCAGTGAGTGAGTGAAATTCTAACGTACATTTTATATAATTTCGCATTCGGCATTAAAATTCAACGCGTCCTTAAATCCGACGAGGATAAGCAAGATTTCCATTATGCATTTCGAGCTGCAGGTTAAGATATGTTAGATTTACGATTACGACCGGGAAAAACATAATAAAGAGACAGACGACGAAACAAAAACGACAAAACGTCGAGGACGAATTGGCTTTTTCAACATTCATTCGGTCCGTGCGGTGGCAATAATTTTTTTATTAATAGGATTTGTGGCGGTGGCGTGAACAGGAAGTGGTAAACAAATTAATCGAAAAGAACGCCACGCCACGCCACGCCACAACTACTGCCCGGTCTGTTCGGTCGGTCGCTAGCCGCCAAACCACGAAATACACCACCACCACCAAATTTATTTTATTTCGGGGCCGGCGTTGTCATCATCGCATTGAGTTATACTTCCGGTTAACTTGCATGCTTACTTTACAATTTATAAATTTATCGCATTTTCGAAGCTCACCGAAAAAGCGGCATCATTTTTTCTACCTTGTTTCTGCCATCTTCATCATCATAAAATATACCATGTGCGAAAGATTTATGAATAATGGCAACTCAACATTTATTTTGCTCAAAAGCAGCAGCAAAAAGAACACAAAATATGTCTTAAATCGCTTTCGAATTTATTTTATTTTATTTCATTTTTTCTGTGCTAAATTATTGCCCGCTTTATTGGGAAGCTCTTACTTTACAGAGAAAATAATTGACAATGAGCTTTAAAATTTATTGCCATAGGAAATGTAGCGCATTAACTACTTTTCCGCACATAGCAAAGTAGTAAAGAACTCTTGCAGGGCATGAAAGCACTATACTATTGTACTATCCGTTTTATACAATATAATTTTAATTATGCATCAATGTGTCTCGGGCGATAAAAAAGCGCGCTAGCGCACAGAAAAATAATTTATTAACGATAGAAATACACAGCGCATTTATATTTTTTAATTATTGCTTGTGCACGTTGATAAAAAAGCGTGCGCAATAAAAAAGTGTACTTTTTGATTAAAAACAAGCGAATTTCGAAATATCAATCATGGAAGGAAATTTAAAAACAACAATTTCGTTACATGTTGTTGCATGATCTTGAAATATGATGTGATGGAGGCAAGACGATGAAGTTCAATCTTCAAGCAAGCAAGCGCCTTTTTTTCTTCTTCGGCTGCAAACTCGCAACTTTTTTAATTTAATTTTTTTTTGCGATAGGCAGCTGCACGCTTAATGAACAATTATAGTAAACTAAAAATTTACTGTCCTACATCGTACGCTAAATTGGAGTTTGAAGTTTTTGTAACGATCATTCGAGTGTAGTTGCTGCTTAAGTTATAGTTTCAATCATTTTTTAGCGCACTTGAAGCCGCTGTGTTTGCCTCGTAAAATTTTATACATCTTTATATGCAATATTGCTAATAATACTGCAACGTATTGAACGTTATTTTATAACTAGAGAAAACTTTGCGAACAATAAAGTATTATACACATTTGATTGCGTCCATTCACAGTCGAAAGTTTTTAATTGATCGCCTGCCAGAAAATTAGTATAGCATTGCAATTTTTTTCCTTATTTCTTTCTTTTTGGCTGTGGACGCAGTGCTGTAGTGTTGCAAGATTCGAGAATAAAAGTTTGTGTATGTGTTAAAGACGAGCTGCGAGTTAGATTAACATTTTGTTTGAAAACCGAGCTGAATTCCGAAAAACGAGCTGTTTCAAAAAGTTTTTTTCCCGTCGGGTAATAAGATCGCTGTATGATTAATTTATAAATGTCTCTCGTTTGAGACACGAGCTCATTTGACTCGCATATTAAGGTACCACTGTATTAATCTTAGAGAAAGATTTGAAACTTTGCGAATATTTAGTATTATACACATTTGATTGCGTCCATTCACAGTCAAAAGTTTTTAATTGATCGCTTGCCAGAAAATTAGTATAGCATTACAATTTTTTCTTATTTTATTTTTATTTTTTGGCCCGAGACGCAGTGCTGTAGTGTTGCGAGATTCGAGAATAAAAGTTTGTGTGTGTCAAATCTTGAACAATTTTACGGTCGAGTTCGCATGACAAATAATTCATTTAGTAAATGACCGATAATATAATTAAATTGTTGAATTGGAAACGTTTATATGTTGAAACAATCATTCTTTGCTGTATGACACAGATTTTTGCAAGTGGTGCATAATTTTGCGACGACGTTAAGTTATTCCGCACTCCTGCCTCTGCCGAATAATTTGCTCTCCCGCGCGTTGTTGTGTTGTGTTTATTGGCATTCAGGTCACGTCGAAAGCTGCATATGCCGACAATTGATTCATTTTCCTACTGCGGGTGGTGACTGCGTTGTAAATAAATTCGTTGAAGGAAAATTTAATCATAATATATGAAGGTTGGGCTAAAATTGCACCCTCAAGTCCGATTTCGCCCCATTCTCTCAACAACATACTTATTTTTTATTATGCGCCGCCGGAAACGCCAGGGCAGATGTCGAAACGAATTTCATGTTGATTGCGCGACTTGTTCGCACTATCAACGACACCTTCTTCCACCACACCATCGAAAATCTGATCGAGAGACCTTTACGCGCGTTGGCGATATAAACGGTTTGTAGTCGCCTCGCTTTAAACGATGTAGTTAAGGGTGTATTAAGGGTGCAGCTATTGAAATACTATATATGGTTAAAGTAACAGCGATTGTTCATTTTCAATTGATTTTTATTTTGGGTTATATAGCAGGAAAACACGACAAAATACTAAACAGATTTCTAAACACCCGAAAAGTGGGACTAATAACACTAGAAGAATACGTAATAGCAGCTTTAGATAATATAGATCTAAGAAATGAAAGAATTCTATTTTTGCCTAAATTTTTAAATAAACAAAATGAGTTATGTATAGATAAAGACAATTTTTGCTAACGCGACCTTCAAAATGGTTCATTTTAAGAGGTATTAAGGTATTTAGAAAATCATTAACCTGAAATTTTTAGAAAGTGATAAGAAAACTGCACAAAGAATGGAAACTTACACCGTCTCATATGAAAATGTGGAGTACGACTATAGTTACTTGAGTCTATATGGTATCGAATCTAGCTTGACCCCCAAATGTATCATTTTAAGGTATCAATTTAATATATTTTTCCTACAAGGGTATAATTACTCAAAAGCCGCAATGAAGCTGAGTAAATACGGTAATATCATTTGAATATCCGTTGTTAGTTTTTGTTAATACTTTATTGCAAAAATTAAAACTGAATTTGGTGTATGGAGCTTAATATTTGCAAGTATCAAATGAGCAGCGATATCAATGCAAAGGACCATTATGTATAGGTCAAACAATTTTTTTATGTTTCGCTGAAATTACTTTGTATAGGATGCATTTCGCACTGGTTCTTTAATAATCCTCTATTCACTGTATTGTTTAAAATTGTTAATTATGAGAGAGTAGTTTCGAATATATAAACTCGTATCTTTTATATCTATTTTATTATGAAATTTGAAGTGTACTGCTTCTGTTAATAAATATAATCTGTCAGAATTAACAATTTTAAATAATAGTAAACGAGAGTAGAATGGAATGCGGTCAAGTTACTTTGTTTTATTTTGCATCTATTAACTAAAAATGTAAGTACCTAAGTAGTCCAGCGTAAAATATATTTACACTCGAATGTTATTTCTTTGGTGTTTATTTTTGTTAGGGCATTTTAGTGCCATTAAATATCTCCTTTGAAAGGAATCGAGCGGAATGACATAGCAAAATTGAAGAAGGGTATAGTTGATTCGTCCGTTGCTTAAAATTGAATTTAGTTGAAATGAACATTTCCAGAAAATTTCATTACAAAATACAAATTTACATTTAGAAATACAAATAAATCGACTTTGAAATTAAGAAGATAAGATTATTCAATAATTTAAGAATTATATGTACGTGAATTAAATACATATAATTGCTATGTAACATTTATACGATTCGGATTAATATTTTATTTGATAACTGAGTTGAATTCCGAGAAACGAGCTGTAATTCGAGAAATTTCTACTACTCCTATTAATTTATTTCGTATTTTGTTTGATATACAAGCTAATTTGAGTTACGAAGCCACTGACAGAACGAATTAAATTCATATCTCAGAGTATCACTGTATTAATCTTAGAGAAAGGTTTGAAAGAAAAAATAAGTCTGGAAATTTTATTACTGCTTTTCTAATTTCTCTTATAAATATTCTTTCTTGCAAATCTTGTTTTTAGATTAGTAAATATAATATGTGTACAATTTTAAAACTACTAAGTAGTTAAGTATCCTCCAAGAAACTCTTATGCGGGTTCTACGCACTCATCCCTACTAAATAAAATTTCCCAAAAGAAAATCTATAAAATCTAATTTTCCATAATTTAGTAGATGAAAATATAAATATTTGGGTTGATTGGGATTTTAAACATTGATGAAAATATTAATATGTTATATTCCGATGATATAACTTTTCAGCCTGCCATCAAAGATACAATATTTGGTAAAACTGCCGCCGCTCTATTTATGTGATGAAAGCTCGAAGAAAAAAATCACATTGCTCATAACGAACACATTTTTATAAATCCGGTGCCGCCACCTCAAAAAAAGCTTTCTCATGTTTTACAGGCACTCAGAAATTTATGGACTATATTGACAATTTGCGCAAGATCATCCTTCAAGGCGATGCTATAAAAATTTATCGAGGCATCTATAAGTAGCGCAAAATGTTTTATTGTGTCGCTCATAAAACGTAAGATATTCTGATTGCGCGCCCAAGCTAACTTTAAATTTGAGAATATCTACTATACGGGGGGAATGGAAATTGATCCGTCTCGCACCTTCGCAATAATAAGATAATGGAGAGAGGAGAGAGAGTTCGTCGGTGTGTCGGTCTAATGCCAAACAACATGGAAGGACTATGCTTGATTGAATCGTTATTGAAATTCGCATGTTAATTCAGGTTTATATCAAATGTGAATCGATGATTGGACTTGAATGAAATGTGCGGTTCGAAAGCGTGATGATATTAATTATTATATACAAAGGGTTTGTATGGTGCAAATGGCGTGCATTAAGCTATAAATGGTAGATCATTGTGTTTAGTATGCTATATTCTATCTTACGACTTCATAAAATTTAGATCTAAAGATTGTAATTAAATGATGGCTGTAATAAACTGATTGAAGCAAAATAAGGACAAATAAAGTTGTTTGCTTCTATGCTATCTTAACTACAATTCCAACTATTAAATAATACGTATATTGCTTGATTTAGCGCTATTTATAGACATTTCATAAACACTAATTATTATGGTTCAAATTGTATAGAATTGGTATTAATAATTTAGGATTTGTCCACATAAGCAAATTAATATGAACTGTAATAACAGATTATGTTGTAAAATTGAGTACCACACAATGTTATATATGATAAAATGCCTCGTTCCAATTAGCATAAAAGGGTTATTGGATTAATATTCCAAGTTTTCCATGATTACATTCCCGCACCACAAAGTATGTACCACACCGGCAGCCGAAGAAAATAAAATCAATTTTATTAATCTAACCCATGTCAAATAAAACGTATTTCTAGCGATATTTATTGTCTAGTAATTCACAGCGCGACTACGACGACTACCATGTTCATTACTAAGCTACACGCTACCACACATCCCTGTTTTTTTTTCACCAATTTATTATATTTAGATTAACTCATTTAAATATACGAGCGTATAGCTATATAAGCAACGTGTAATAAGCTTAACTTCAAAAGACAACAAAGGTAACATATTAGCGTACTAGTCACATATTGTGCATTTCACTAAATCGCTTCAAAGATTATGCTCAAAATATTGCAAACTTCATTAAATAATAATATAAACAACATAAACGGTTTTTATTGCGTTTAGTCAAAGCAAATTGAATTTCATTTAAAAAATGAATACAGCCACCCACATGCAATACAAGTCATACAGTGATAAGAAGCAAAAAATCTATAGATTAGTAATTATATACAATTAACCTTTGAATGTTTTTGTAAATGTACTGTAAAATCAATAAACAATTGTTAAATGATATAAACATTTAAACTGTAAATAAATACAAGTCGTAGTTTTATGAAAAATGTGCAAGTGATGCAGTTGAAAATAATGTGTAGCAATTCAAGGGTAATGAGAATAAATTAGTCATACATTTATTTGTAGTAAATTGATCTGGAGTATATAATTTTAAGTATTTGTCAAATAAGTAGATAATACAGTGAAAAGAACTAAAAATAAATTTGTTTAAAATGATTAGTTAGTTAAAAAAGTCAATATATTTCATACAAGATGCTCTTATTTATAGTATCTACTGATATTTTTATAAATGTAATGTAAATTGAGTAACAATTGTTGATTGTTATGAATAAATTAAAGTAAAAATACGAACTAATTCTTTATGAAAAGTTGTATAAGAAGTGTAGCAGTAGTAAAACAGAGTTAGTCACCCATTTATATTCGGTTAAATAATTTTTACTATGTAATTTAGCAACTATATGTGAAATAAGTCATACAGTGTAAAAAACTATAATATAATAATAATAAGAAGCTTTTCTTCTTCCTATTTAGAAATTCTGAGAATGGGCAAGAATGAAAAAAATTATGCAAAAATTTAGTCACCCATTAGCAAACGTTAAATTGATTTCTACTATATAATTTTGAAATTAGGTAAAAATGATATTAAATAAGTCATACAGTGTAAGAAAATAAATAAATATTAATAATGATTAGAAGCTTCTTCTTCATCTAATTAGAAATTCTGAGAATGAAAAGAAGTAGAAAAATGTATGTAAAAATAATTGCAAATGATAAATTGACTTCTTCTATATAATTTTGAAAATAAATATGAAATAACTTACATAGTATAAAAAATGAAAATAATAATATTTAGAAGTTATTCTTCCATCTAATTTGAAATTCTGAGAATAAAAAAGATTGGAAAACTGAATTAAAAAAGTTAGTCACCGATTAGCAAACGGTAAATTGACCTCTTCTATAAAATTTTGAAAGAATTAATTAACTAAACCCCACAGTAACAAAATAAAAATAAAAATAATAGTCACCTGTTTCTTTTTGAACTAATTAGTAATTCTGGGTATTCTAAATAAAAACTATTAAATACTTAACGTATATATAGGTACATTTAAATTAAAAAACTAATAATATGATTCTAACTTTAGCCACAAATTTATAATTTATATTAATTAACAATTTTGAGATTGATAGATTTACTTGCAACGATTATTTTGCAGATGTGACAGTTACCTCTTAGTATTACTACCTTTTGTAT
>JARJDW010004447.1:0-20710 GCA_030264715.1 Adinopsis sp. GC000173
TTCCACTTTTCGATCATCATCAAAAATATTTCACTGCCGCTCAGCAATAAGAGAATCTTAATGATATTAAAATATATCACAAACACAAAATGTGGAAAGGCGACAAAAAACATTGTTCATTAATTTTTTTCTATCATACATATAGTGTCTCATCGATAACATTCCCATATGATCATCGTCCGTCCTCGATTCGCACAAATCGGTCAATTAGTCGCTGATTGAATAATTCATTCGGCGCGTAACATCCGATTGTCAAAAGCGAGAGCAAAACAGCACGAACGATGATGATGAAGAGAAAAAAAAAACACAAAAGACAGAAATAAAGAATAAGAATAAGGAAAAAAGCACATATCCAACTTCCAAAGCGGATAGGCGGTCGCTTTTTTGCCATTGTGTCTATTTTTCCTTCGGCGCAAATAAGCAGGCTAAACGAATGCGTAGAAAAATCGCCGTCGACGATTTTCCTTTTTAAAAATTTGCATAAAAAACTGTAACACGCCGCATCGAAAACGCGCGCGCTGCGGCGCGCACACCGGGCTCTTCACGGTGCGGTGTGGGGAAAACGAGCGGAGAGGCGCTCACAGAAACGACTAGAAAGTCCATACACATACACATTGCGATTTGCGTATACTTATATCCATACTTTTTTATTTGTACGTTCGATGAATTACCTGAGCGCGCGCGCGCGTTTTTTTTGTCGTACGCGCGCCGCAATTAAAAAATTGTGATAATCGTAATTAACCGTCGAGCGAAATGAAAGTTTTTATTTTTTGTTTGTCTTGTTTGTTTGTTTATTTATTCGAAATCAAACAAAAAAACATAATTCGGGTGAACGATTAAAAAACTGCTCATTGGCTATCTAAAACGATTAATAACTTATTGGTCTTCACGCAACTTTTTAATTAATTGTGGGGCATGAATTATTATATTAAGTACACATATATGCGATACTTGAATGTTGATGACAATTTTTTTTCTTTAGTTTTAATAAAGTTTAATTAATCATAAATTTTTATTTTTGGTCGATGAAAAATTATTAAATCGTATATATTTTCTGTTAACTCAAACAAAAACGTAATTCGGTTCAACGATTAAAAAAACTGCTCGTTTCCAAGCAAACTCTTTTATCGTGGAGCATATTTTTTTATATCAGGTAAAATTCCATCAACAAGATTTGAAAACTGATGCTGGCTAATTAACAATAGCCTAAATTAAACTATTGTAAATTATATAAAAATTTAAAATATTCAGCGGAAATGAGTCGAATAAAAATAAATATAAAATCAATCAAATAAAAAAAACTGTAAAATAGCAAAAGAATGCGAGTAAAATAATAATAAAGTTCGATAAAAGAATGCCAAACAAATAGAAGAAAACGGAAAAAAATGTTTTATAACAAACATAAAAACTAAACTTTAAATCTCTTAGTTTTGATAGAATTAGAGTTCTTTTTTCAATCTATTAATCATAAGAGTATCAATTATTAAGCTAAAAAATATTTTCGATGTCTGTTTTAACAATTTAATGTTTTTCAAAATCGTGATATAGCAAAAATGCGTAAAAAAGGACGGCAAACATTAGGAAATACGTATAAAAATGCATGTATTTCCTTCAATTAAGGTTTTTGCATTTTTTGAATGGCTAAAAATCAACAATTTCTTTTCAAAGATTTTTCCGGATTGGTCGCACAAAACCACGTTGGCTTTTGCCAGGTGCAAGATGTACTATTAAACATTCATTACAGTGTAAATTATAAATGAAAGGTAACAACAGATAACAATAAATAATAGGTAGGTTCAGCAATAATGTATAAATTGCCATTTCATTTTTGCTTATCAAATGTGTAGTTAAAACTATTTATCTATTCCACTATGTTTGTTTGTCCTTTTAAAATTGCAGGAATATAGCTGCGTAACGTTTCATTTTACTTACATCTTTTTATTATTTAATAATACCAACGAGCAGGTGACACATCAGAATTAGTTTGTGGAATTGTTAAGTAAATGGATGGGTGGCGGCAAAAACAATGTAATTTGTCTGATGCGGCGTTAAATCAAGACCTACACTGCAAAAAATTTAAATGATTTTTATTATAAAGATGTAACATACACTGTCAAATAAGTATCGGGAATTGATCATTTAGTTCAAGATATTGCCAAAATGCTTTTTGTTGCTAAATTGTTAATACTATTCCCTATACTGACCTGGAAGTTAATGGCTACATGCAGATTAGTTTGGTTACACCACTTGTTTTAATCGAAATATAGAATGATATTTAAGCATAATGATGCATTATAGAGTGAAAATGTAAAGCTTCTGCGCCCTGATAAGGCATCCTCTCGTAAGGCTCTCATTTTCACCGAATTTCTGGTTAAATATTTAGCCAATATTATAAAACAACCACGCAATTTATCAGATATGGCACCGACTGACGTATTTCCGTCTTTTAAAATGAAATGAATACTTTGAAATACTAGTTTTCAACCAATGAAAGGTGAAACAGAAAATTCGATTCTGGAAAATCGATTTAAAAAATGTTTTGGCAATAAAATTATTTGTTCATGTAACGGTTTTATTTAAGAAAGGGCTTACTTTGAAGGCGACGTGTCGTGCATTTGAATAAATGATAATTAATCTATGTTTTATCGGACAATTCCCTATATTTATTTAAATATATGTTTTGCTTTTGAAAAATATCCTAGATTCTGATCAAAAAAGCATGCTCCTGATGCACTTTGTGAGGATTTTAATTAACTAAATGAACCACAAACAACTTCTAGAGATTACATACAATAATAAAATGTTATTCCATCATAAAAGAAAAGCCTTAAAATGTAACATAAAACAGTTTTCCCGCTGTCTGCCTCTTCAAGTAATAATAGTACAAACAGGAACACTAGACAAGACTGGACATCACAAAATTCTTTCTCGAAGTGATACATATTACTAAGTAATTTAGTACTTTAATCTAGGAGTATTTTTGCGCAAAAGGTTGCCATATTGTTCCACTATAGTTCTTAATTTAAAAAAATACCAATTAAATCAAAAATTTAGTAGCTAAAAAGGCATGCAAACCATTATTTAACACATTTACTATTCATCAACGATCATCTACCTTATTTGCGTGAAGCGTTCCGTAATATATGCAACCAATGTAACATAACATTAATGCGGCGCATTTTTAATTCTCTTCATTCTAACTTGAATCAATTCTTATAAGGGTAATCTCAGGTAATCTTATCAAATTGATTTTACATATGAGTGTAATGACATTACTCTATTCTAAGCACAACCGGTATACAACTTTAAGTTTAAATTTCAAAGCGTTATTTAAGCGGCCAATATTAATGCTTTTAATTGATTGACAAAACATTATCAATTTACATAAAATAGCCATAAATTGTAACTTTACGTAAACATCATTGCTCATTGGTACTTAACTATAATAACTGTAGTTTCGGATATAGTGTCTACATATTTTCGTATGCGTTTTGTTACTACGAGTAAATACGTGACCGCAAGCCATAAGTATCAAGAAACTATAATATAAGTTAGATTCCACTAAGAAACTTAAATTCTTTTTGAATCAAACATGTGTTGTAAAACTATTGCTTTTAGCGCGTATATAAAAGGTATCACAGAATGGCCTAAAATAACGTTTATTGCTATCTTTCGCAGAATAGTCAAACTATTCATGTTTCAACAAATTGTATCTTTTCCACACGTTCCACAAGAAGTAGATAGCACAGGAGAATGCTATAGCGGCTATAGTCTTATAGGAACTTACATCCAAGGACGAGAAATATGAAATATATGATCCAGCATATTGTAAATGTTAAACAACTAGCCCAAATATCCTACAATCGCTTTCAAATGCATGCTGACATCTTTAACAGAATAGTTACATATCATAGTATTTACCTAAAAGTAATGTTGCAATTCTAGACTAATTATAAACATAATGAAAATTTGAATAAATCAACAGATTAGGTAAGTAATTGCCGTATCCAATAGAAAATAAGACAAAAGTTTACACTTGCTTTAACTTCAGTAAATAGTTTTACCTGAAATGGTTATGTGTATATAAAGTAATTATTTAAATACCCTGTAATTGATATGATCGGATTTGAATTAAGACTTCTCGGTAGCATTAATGCAATGAAAAATAGTTTCTTTATAACAAAATTGCATAATAAATTATCGTGAAATTTCATTTTCTTTCCTAAAATAAAACTCAAAAATTGGTGGGCCGCTTTACAATACATTCGAGCAAATACAGTGTTAGACTTCAGGACATATTTTTATATATTTCAGGCAAATCGTAATATTTTCTACTTATTGTTATTATAAATGATGTTTGATTGGAAATACAAATCACTGAAATCGGGCTCGGACCGGGTGGCATAATCATATTTCTCTATGCAGCACTCTAATGCATAGACAAAGCTCCATTTTCGCATATTTGGTTTCTGTTGAGTTTACTATTTCCTATGTTGTGAAACGTTGATGGAAACTATTCCATGCTGATTCTTTTGTAGAACAATTAAATAAATTGTAAAATAAGAGAAAATCCAAACCATATTTCAAAATATAAAATTAATTCTATATCATCTATAAAAAAGAATTATTATAATTATTATAGAAGTAGTGTAAGGTATGAATGTAATAAAATAAACAAGCGATAAATAGTTCTATGAATTATTTTCTTCCATACAAATTATAAACATGTTTTCTTTTAAAATACTGTACACATACAGATAAAAGTATAAGATTCATTTTCCACTTGATATGGCAACCGATGATATGGAGCACAATAAAATCCTTATAGCCGCCATTTACTGTATATACATTCTGACACATTACAAATTTGAATCTTCATGGAAGATATTTTGCCGTCTAAGAGGCATTTTCATTATCATTAAAAAAACTTTTCTCTCTGTGCCAGATAATAAATTAGCGCACTTTAAAAGATGTGTGTTTTTGTGTGTGTTGTGAGTGTGTGTGTTTGTGTTGTGTATTGTGTGTCTGACTGTGTGTATTGTGTGTTTCTTTATGTGAAAAAACCAGCATCGACATCTCTTAATTAGGCATGGCTTAAATTATAAATACAATTCACTCTACCAAAAAAAAAAAACGAAAATTATTTAGAAATCATTTTCGAACATCGTTTTGTTTTTTCAAAAAAGACTAAAATTAGAGATCAAAAAATCATTGCCACAATTGTTCCTATTTTCATATTTATAAGATTGCACCTTAAATGGCAAGGACGTTCTCCTTGTATTTGCATTTTAATAATTTATAAATATGAAAATTATATAATTAACATATATGCATAAAAAATAAACATAAGGCTGCCGAATGAACACAAATTATCTCCACAAAAATAAACTACATCATTAAGTGTTTAGAACGTAATCAATCGCGCATCAGCCTCTCATTACAGAAACAATGTGTAATGAACATGCTAAATTATACGAATAATATTATTTCTTTTTGTGGAGATTACAAAAAAAACCTTAAATTAAAGAAAATTACATAAGTGGCCAGCAAACTAAATTGATAATAAAATACTGGGTATTCTCTTACTTTGTTATATATAAATCTATATAAAATCATCACATAAATAGCAAAAAGTTTCTTTTTTAAAATCTCTCTATGTTGCTGTTTTTAAGGACCTATAAATTTGGGCTGCTGCATTCGAAATTCGAATTATCTTCGTGTTTTTTTTCTAATTTTTATTTCATTTCATATACATATTTTTTTAAATAAATTTATTGTCTCGTTTCTTTTCATTTTTGTTTTCATTTTGAATTGAAATCGCTGCTCGTCGAACTGCGCGCTATGCTCGCACGTTGCTGATGGCACAACTATTGCATTTCCATAGCCCAAATCTATAAATTCACCTTATAAGGTACATTCTTTTTGAGCCACAAGAGAAATTATCTTATTTTGCATATAATTTCATCATATAAAAACTTACAAACTAAATATGCATGTACTTATGTACTATATAATAAATAAAACTATGTATTTTATTACTTCTTTGTCAAAATATCTCCTATACAAACACCAATCCGCGCTTGAATTGTATTACAGAATTTTGCAATTGCACACAATCAATATCACTACACTGCAGACAATGTCAAGTGCGGATGTGGCTTTTTTTTATTAAATATGTTCAAATGGTCACTCGTTAAAAATAGGTAATAAGTACCTAATATAAAGATATGTAAAATAGAGATATGAATAAACCTAAAAAGTACGTTGCCAAGTATTCTATAAACAAAAAAATAAAATCAAATAATAAAAGAGAAACAAAAAAATGAAAATTCTGTAGATAGAATATAAGAAGAACAAGAAGAAGGAGAAGATGAAGAAGAGAAAAAAGACTAATAATAATACTATTTAAGTGTGTTTTTTAGGCACTGCGTGTCAGGCAGGGAGGGACGTTTTCCCACCAAATTATTAGATAACGGGCGGAGAGCGGCTACTAGTCCTTAACCAGCCGATAGATATGATGTTGCGCCCCATGTTCCGAAGTTGACACTTCGAACACATACGCTGTGCAGAGTAATGTTTCTTGGGTGTCCCTATTACTTACAACCTACGAACAGAAGAAAAGCATTAAACCGTCGTTCATCGCTATGTAATATGGCAAAACGTGAATTGCGTTGAAAACTCTAGTAGGTAAGTACTAGTAAAAATTTGGATTTTTTCAACAAAAAGCTAAAAGCATTTTGTACAGCAACAATCGACGCAAATCAACAAGATAATTCACGCAATTCGACCTTCCTAACGCCTATGCCCGGTTTTTTCCACGCAATTCACGCATCGCCTGTAATATAACGAGCATCAATTACCTGTAATATTGTAAAGTTTTCTAGTACGCTATTCATCATGTACTTTTCAGGTAAATGTTTCAGCTTGTGTATGAAATTAATCATGTATTCGCACATCGGCGATCGGTGTATGCGATAGACGAACCGGCCGTTTTCGTATCGCGCATATTCGGTTTCCACCTTTTCGACCACTTGCTTGCCAAATGAACAGACCTTAGTGCTGCATGTTATTGTCATATTTTCATTGCTTTCGTACCTGCAATAAAGCAAAAAAATGAGAGACGAAATTAATAATAAAAAAGTTTAGTATGATCGTTCGTCATGCAACTTACGAGCTGGTTACACCGTAAAAAGCACCTGCTTCATCTTGTATGCTAGTATTTAAATCAGCCCAGAACTTTACGAGGAAGAAAGCGTTCTGCGGCCCTTTATCGTACAATTCCTTCAAACCGCCTTTCTTCTCCGGGAATTTATCATAAATTTGCCGTACGTCGACAGCCTATAAATAGAATTTTATTTGCAAATTACTTCCGCTTTTTATTATCATGCTTATATATAATCATACTTCTAATAATGGATCCGCGTATGTAATGGCTGGCCCTCCTATATGTACAAATAAGTGCCTTTGATACTGAAATCATTAAGTAGATAATTAGTACATTGTATATTGCCTTTTGTCTTTTTCATGCTTACAGCTTCCTCGCGATTCTGCGTCTCCATAAAGGCGGAGAACTCGACTAAGCGTAGTTTGTGCGTGGCGATGGCGCGTCCTTCCCAAGGCGGTGGCGGCGGTGGCTGTAGCGTGCCCACTTCACCACTCGATACGGCTGTGGCCGGCTTGCCGCCGGGATACGATGCCTGCGCGAATGGCTTCACACTGCAAGTAGAGAGAATAAACGCGTTAGCAATTTCATTTGTCCGAAATTCACGCTGAATGGTATAACTTACTCCTGCGACGTTCCGGGCTGTAGACCAGGCTGCCAAAATTGCTGTAATTAGAAAATAGAACTCTCCATAGTCTTACATCTTAGCGAATCAAACACGCGTCAGAAAAAATCAAGATCAAAATCGTATGTGATGCTGATTAAGGAGGATAGGCGTAACAAAACATAGTAGTGGGTACTTGGGTAAGCATATAGAATTCAAGTATGTATTTTGAGTTAAAATATGGTAATGAAATAGCAGCAGCCTTGGGGCGACACACAGCAAGCGGCGGCGGCGTTGGCGGCGTTTTGACGGCAGCCTCGGCAAGAGGCGGTTTGCAACAAAAAGCGTATTGCAGGGTCCACTTACCGAGGTGGCAGGCGGGTACAGGGGCAACTGCTTGCTGTGCATTGCCGTGGCAGAGACAATCTGCGCACTCGACATGCTGGACATGGTTTGCAGCGCCTTCTCCTTGGCTGCATGGTCCTACCACGACACACACAGACATCACATTTACTATAGAATGACAATTACACGCTAATGCCAGATAAAATTGGTGAAAGAACGCGTGAACGCATGATGATGGCATGAGTAATAATAATAATAGTATCATAGTAGATATATAATACAAATCCAGATAAATACTTACTACCTTCAATTTCGCTTGGATTTCGCGTAGCTTTCGTCGGGCGAGCACCTGTATGTGGGAGCTGACTTGTTTCCTCGTACGCGTCTTGCCCGTTCGCAATTTGATATACCTAGCGATCAGTTCGTTTCTACCTGCAATGAGGAATTGTACATCACATTATAACAATTTGCTCAAAAATCAGGCGCGCGTAACTCGTTATGCGAATTGCATAAAAATATGCTTGGTTACGACGCGCCAGCTAATTAGAAAGGAGGAAGAATGGGGAAAGAATATAAGGATTCGATGGCCGATTGAAAAGACGACGATCATCGGTCGTCGTGTAACGAAGGTAAATGTCGCAAACGATGCGTGAAAGGCGGCGCGCGTAAACAAATTAATACATATCTATCTATCTATATGTATGTACATACATACATATAATATTGTATGTAAGTACATCCTATACCTACTCTCGTATATAAAGGAAAAGTCGGTGGACGAACGAACGGGCGGGTTAAAGTTTTAAAACGTGAAAGGCAAAAGGCGCTGAAGCGACGACAGCCGGCGGTGGTGGTGTAGTATAGGATGTAGGGAAGCCGACGCAAGGACACGTCTTTATTTATGCGAGTTCGTCGGATGGGCGTGCGAGGGAGAAGCGTCGAGGGATGGGGTGGCCGTGGGGCCCGGGAGGTGGTTGGGCGAGTTTGAGCGGGCGGCGAAACGGGGGAACCCCCGAAACTATGTCAAGAATGTGCAATTAGTGAACGAAGCTCGGGAAGCGGGAACACGAAGAAGAAAATATAAAGAAGGGTAGCTTGCTGCTGCTGCTGCTGCTCGCTCTCTACCCGCCGATGTTCGCTCTGTGTGCGCTCTCTGCTGCTGCTGCTGCTGCTGCTGCTGCTGCTGCTGTTGCCGCTTTCATCCCCCTTTGCCCCGTTGTGTGCGTACGTATGGATGTGTATGTGTATGCGTCAATGTGTTTGTGTGTGTGTGTGTGTGTGTGTGTGTGTGTATGCGATGAAGAGCTCGGCAATCTACACCGCGCCCACATCATCTCCGTGTGAGAGCGAAATTCACGTACCTACGCACGATATTAGTGCAACCCAAATGCCATCGTCATTTTAACCGCACATCGCTTACGCAACAACAACAACAGCATGCAGTCCACTTTGCGAAATGAAAATAACAAAAGAAAAAATCTGATTGATCGCTTTATCAGCGAATCATGAATTAAGTTCGGCGGCAGCGCGCAGCGTTTCGTCGCCGAAACCAGTTTTACATGCGGACGCGTAGCGGAAGCGTTTTTTTCCTCTCCCATCGTGCTTCGTTGTTGATTCCCCCGCGTCGCGCGGCGCGTGCACGAAGAAGAAGAAGAAAAAGTGTAAACGGCCGCCGGAGAGAAAGAAGCATAGGAGGAGTGAGTAAGCGCCTGGCGAGAGGAGGAAAGCGGGCGCGCGATCGCGTCTCCATCCTACAGGTGGCTCTTTTGCGCGCTTATAAAACGTCGACGAACGCGCGCGCGAGAGCATGCATAATAAAAAAGTAGAAGAAAAAAATATCGCACAGCGAAGTTATTCAATCGGCGCGATGCAGCAATACAAAACACGATGGCTGTGTTGCACCACCACCACATCGCGCGCGCATTTTCTAATTGATTTAATCGTTGAGGAAATGCAATTAGCTAATTGTGACGGCGCGGCCCCCCTACCTTATACCCCCCATGTATTAATTAAAACGTGCGAGGGGACGAAATCAATGGCTGGACATCGACGACGACGACAAGAACACTTTGATGTACAAAGTGGACCACGCACACTATACAATATATATGTATTTCTATATAATATACGATAAATATTAAAGGTTAATTAGTGCATGCATTATGTTATTAATGGCTTAAGTAATAAAATGACATGTATGGAAATAGTTAAAACATGAGTAATGTTGCGCGAACGAACGCGCTGTATGTAATTAGTGACCTTATCGCTTAAGAAATTACACTTGCAAATCGAGTGAAAATTTATTAGAAAAATATCCATGTGATATTTTTATTCGCAAAAATATGCCAACTATTTCCAAGTTCCAAGCGCGCCGCGATTTGCATGCAACAACGTCTATTGTCTATATCTTATCGGCAACAAAAAGCGTTCACTATATTTTTTAACGACGCTGTGTTTTTATTTTCGCAAATATACGTAATGTAATACCTATATATGTGTGTGTGTGTGTGTGTGTGTGTAAGCGAGTTTATTTTCTTAACAGCAACAATAATCATTTTTTTCTTTTTCGTTTAAATCGATTCTACATGTGCGTTCCACATCGGCGGCAATGGCGCGCGGCGGCTTTTTTTACGGCCGCTCGATATAAAATTGACATATTTATAATATTTAATATTTAATATCGATTTTACTGCATCCAATTAACCAATGATCTCTATTAAGTATGCATGCGTACGCTAATGAAGAGTAACGGTGCATTTATTGAGCCAATTAAGACGGAATTCGCAAGATAGTGTGCTGTGGATCGGAACGCGCGGCCGAACGAACGACAAAACGTCGTCGTCGTCGTCGCAGTGCGCTGCCGACTTTCTTCAAAACAAAGAATACGCACCAATCTATAGATTCTCAGTCAAACTTCGCATAAGAAATTGAGTTGGATCCAATTTCATTAATATAGTGATGCTGATCGGAACTCAGTCGAACAACAAAACGAGTGAAACGAATTGACCCGCATAACGAATATACTCTCATGATTGCGCCAATTTTTATACAAAGAATACACAGATTCATTTAATTTTCATGACAATTTCGTATGAAGCTATAGATAGTTAGTCAAAGTCCGATAAGGATTCACAAAACTAGTAAAACAATGTGATTTGCATAACAAACGATGACTCGCATTACGTATTGCGGAAGTTGAATTGGTTTTCATTGATAGTGCTACGAATCGGAACTCGGTCGCACAACGAAATGTCACATTCCAGATGCGAAATTGTCTAATTTCCTATATAACTATATCATGATAAAAAATACGAATGAAACTAAAATACTTTTGTGATTGTAGGATCGAAACGCGACTGAACCACGACAAAACGCAACGCTAAGCTTCCGATTATCACAAAAAGGATGCAGTATGGTTCAATATTTGCATTACATAATGATTGGACAGAACGCACAAAATTATATTCACTCAAAATCTGTATATAACTAACAAACAATCTATAATTATGAATAAAATTGTTTTGAATACCTAAACTAATGAGAATATATACGCAAAATTGAATGCGATGCCGCATCAAACAATAAACTCGTAATCTACAATAATTATTTCATATTTGTGTGATTTATCGAAAAGTTTAACATTTTTAACATATTGACGGACAAAGGGGCTACAGCCGCCATCCAAATTTACCCATTTTTAAATAATTACAACAGGTTTAACTATTGAATTATGAAAAGAGTTGTCGTACCGCGCAATCAACTCATCATGCACAATTGTTATTGTGCGATTTATCAAAATATCTAGTTACTCCCAGTTCAATTTTAAATAATTTCACCATTTTTAAGTATTGTACAACTATTGAACTGTGAATTGTTTGACAAAACGAGTAAATTTCTGAAATTCTTCACATTCACGCATACCGATGTGAAATTGAATGTGGTGTCGTACCGCGAGCAATCAACTCATCATCAACAATTATTACATATGATTTATCGTAAAAATCTTCCACGAAACCTAACAGGTTTTGTCGTAATAATTCATATATATATAAAAAAACATAACGCGATGGAATCAATAAAGTGCGTTCTCGCAAAATTCTGTGAACGCATTCGAATAACAGGAAATTGTGTATTAACTGCAAACATTCGCTGAACGAAGACGAAGACGACGACGACGACGGCATCCAGCGCTTAATAAGATTCGAGGAGTTCGCAATAAAAATATGAAATTATGTGTGTATATGCACGGTTTATCATCGCATACACGCAAAATTTCTCAATTTACTGTTTCATTTTAATATCGATGAAAAAATAAAAACGAAATATGAATGAAATGAAATTTGTTTCGAGATAGAGAACACGTAGCGGCCGAGGAAGCAGCAAAACAACGTGTATGTATACTGACGCAATCAATTCTCATGTAATTTTCCTACATCGTGTCGGTTTTTCGCCTTACGCATAATGCTAAAAATAGTTGAGAGCGCGACGACGCTGCGAATTTACATGCCGCTTTCGGCATCGCACACACCATGGCTTCACTGTCTCCACTTTTTTCCGTGCGCAATTTTGTGTTGTATTTCTTCTTGGTATACGAGATGCTGCTGCGTTCGATTACCGGGAGGGATAAAAGATGTAGTAACTACTTTGTGCTCACGTTGAACATGTTATCAAATTTCGATAGCGCAATATTTTTTTGACCGATAAATATGAAGCAACCGAAAAAAGATATTAAATTTAAACTAAACTTGATCTGGTTTTCAATATTTTATACATTCATTGCGGTAGATTTATTCAAAATTAATTTTTAATTTACATATAAAGCAAACAAGCGTTACAGGATATCTAAAAGGTGTAGAAATTTGGTGCTCATGATGGGAAAAAGACATTTAATTTAATATGGTGCAAATTCAGCTAAACTACAACTTTGTCTAGTTCTCAACTTTATAAATATATATATATTTATTCCGGCCGATTTATCCAAAAAAGTGTTTTTTTTTTCATTTGCATACAAAAGAAAAGAAGCGTTACAGGCACGCCTTTTTCACTATATAGTTTGACAACAAGTTAATAGAAGGCGTCGAATATGTTGAGCTAAGAAATCGTTTAGGTTTTTATAGTAAAGTAAAAAAAGAATAAAGAAAACTTTTTGAAACAGATTGAAAAATGAAGTAAAATGAATCGCAAATCACTACGCCTTCTTTCGCAATTTGACTATATGATGTGTTGGTTGTCTAATAAACAGAGTTCATTTGCATTTAAGGAAATTGAAAGAAAATTGAAAAATTAAGGTATTGCCCATTTTTTCATTTACATACTGATTAGTTTTTCAAATTCAACTTCGCATTTGAGTTCATCTTCTTTTACAAATTTGATGAGTTACTTTTTGCATGGCGTATTGCTTGCTAGTAGATAAAGATTATTTAAATTTGATGAAATTTCATAAATTTAAATAAATTATTATTGCTACCATATATTCGTTGTTTCCCGATTATGTAAACTTTATTGAAATGATTGAATTTGAGCGCAATATTTGATTACTAACAAAAATTCTATTACATTTATATGATGTCTTGAATTCCTGGATCATTTGCGTCTAAGAAAATTGACAAAAAAATAAGATTGAGTTTCGTTGAACGAAATAGTAAAACTTTGGATTAGTTTTTCAACTTCAAATTCATATTTGACTACATCCACGTTCCTACATTGATAATTTAATGCATAATATGCAAATAAGATCTGAATTTAAGAAAAGTGAAAAAAAATCGGCAAATTAATAGGAAAATTGAAACGTATCGATATAAGTAGTTAAACTTGTTGGTTGACCCTTCCAATTAAAAATCACATTTGCTACACCATTCTTTGCAAATTTGATAAACTTGTTATCTATTTGATGTTTTTGAAGCCTAATATACAGAGATGATTGGAATTTAAGAGAATTGAACGAAAAAAGCTTCAAAAGAAAAGATTAAGATCATAAACTTGGACGAAATAGTTGAACATGTTGATTAGTTTTTCAAATTCAAAATCACATTTAAATAAATTACAGTAACTACAAGAATTTAAGAGAATTACAAGCGAAAATCTTTAAAAATAGATTAAGACTGTATAGTTGCGCAAAATAGTGAAACATATTGATTAGTAAAACTTCTTTTATGTTATCCAAATATAAAAAAAACTCTTCTTTAACTACTCCCTTCCATAAAAAGTGCTTCTTTGTACAAAACGTTAATAATTTAACATATTAGAGCTTTTTGTAAGAAAGTTTATGTTGAACTACACCCATTTTTGTAAATTTCATAAGCGATATTCANTATCTAAATATAAAAGAAGCCTTCTTTAACTACACCCTTTCAACAAAAGCGCTTCTTTCTACAAAACGTTAATAATTTAACATATTGGAGCTTTTTGTAAGAAAGTCTATGCTTAACTAGAACCATTTTTATAAATTTGATAAGCGACAATTATAGAGAGATGATTAAAATTTAAAAAAAATTCAAAAGAAAATATGTATTAAGGTTGTATAGTTAAACATATTGTAAAAATCACATTTGACTTCGCTCGCTTTTTATTAATTTAAATGATGTGTTGATTGGCCAATACACGCAAAGATTCAGATTAGGTTTGGTCGAAATTTTTGATATATAGTTATAATTAATTGCAACAATTGTTCTAGATATTAAACCGACTAGTTTTGTAATGTCTTGGCCGAAAATAATAGAAAGCGAAACGATTAGATTTCCAATAAAAAATAACCTAATCGATATAGATTTGAGTAACCGGAAATGGAACAGCAACAACGCTCAACATGTCGCAGCAGCGTAAAAAGTTATATTATCGTAAGCGTGAAAATCGCCGCTCTAAATTTTAACATCATCAATCTGAAATCAAACTTGCACGACGAACAAAAAAAAAACATTTTTTTGTTATGTTGCCTTTTTTCCGCGCGCGCGCGTGTGAGAAAACAATCGTAACGTAACTAATCTAAATCAGCCGATTGTGAAGGATAATAAATTAATCGTTCGCATTTGTTTTTTTCTTGTGTGTGTGTGTGATGATATGACGCTGGCGAATCGGTTCGGTCAGTACGCGCGCGCGCCTCAATCAATCGCCGGCGAAACGTGAATGCGAGATGTGTGTGTGTGTGGGTGTGTGTGTATGTGTGTTGGTGTGCGACAGCGTCTCGTCCTCGTCGGTATTTCGCAATCCAGCGAAGAGCGAGAATTTTAAAATGTCTTTTCGCCGTATAGTAGTATACGGCAGCCGGATACACACGAAATATGTGTGTGTAAGAGGCGCGAGGAGGGAGAGGGTGGTGAAGAGGACGCCGGAGAGTCAGCAATGCGAAAGACGAAGGGCAATAAGAATGGGATGGCACGTAAGGCGCAGAGCAGATACGAGCAGCAGCAGCAGCAGCAAGCCGGAAGAATATTGACCGTCGGCCGGCCATGTGAGCACGCGTGGACGCTGCGCGGAGTACCGGAAACCAATAAATGCGACGACGACCGTCCGACCGACCGGTGGCGGTGGCGGTGGCGGGTGTTGTTTGCTGTGCTCTATGTGTGACACTCACCGTACATCTTGCCCTCGTCGGAGAGGATGATCTTTCGGCGGCCGCACGGCGGATAGATGGCGAGCGCCTCCTGGAAGCTCTGCTCGATGTCCGGACTCCATACGCCCTCCGCATCGGCCGCTGCCATGTCTTTCTCGTCCTGCAATATATTACACATCACACACATTAGCACACTTTGAATCTGCACTTTCATATATTCCACACACACACACCAACGCACTGATATATATAAGAAAAACGCATTTGCGCCAAATTTAATTAATTAATCAACAATCGTCACAACAAATATTTTCGTGCGCGCATCGCGTTGTTTATGCGATAAGCGCGCACGACTTTTTATTTTTCTATCAAATATGCACTCATAGATGACCGCTTTATCAGCCGAACTGTTAATTTACTAATAGCAAATAATTTATCAACTTATAAATAAATACAATTAGTCATAAACATGAAGCAAATCCAGCGCGTCCGTTGTGTAACGAATTTATTTATATTTATTTACATTATTGCATCGGTCATGTTTTTGGGGAGCGCGCGTTGCGCTGCGATTTTCCTAGATCGACATTCTACTATGAAAATTATTGTGACAAATAAAAAGTTAAGTTAACAATTGATAAACTTGCAAGTTGACATTACAAATCAGATAATAAATATTAAATCATAACATTTTCTAAGAAAACTCTCCGTGTCTCTGTAAAATAACAGAAAAATAATACTCTGTTAAATAAGACAAGAAAACCCTAAAAAACACTAAACTTGTATTCTGAATGCTATGTAGAATTAACAAAAAGTTAAAGTTAAATTAAAATTTGATAAATTTGCAAGTTTTCAGTAGATGCTTGATATTATCTATACAAACAATGATAAACTCAAATAATAAATTTTTAATCGTCACATTTACTATGAAAATTGTTTAGGTTTCTTCAAAATAGCATAAAAAGAATGCTCTGTTAGATAAGGCCTACACGAACATCATTAAGTTTCTAATCTTTAGACCGATTTTCATAGATTGGCATTCTTCTATGAAAATTGCGACAATGTGTAATTTACGTAAAAATATAAAAAAATTGAGTTAAAAATTGATAAATTTTGACTTTAACACCCAAGTAATAAATTCTAAATCACCACACTTTCTAAGAAAATGTTTCTAGAAAATTATACTGATAAACAAACGCTCTGTTTGATAAGAGATGCACTGAAACTTGTTAAGCTTGAAATCTTTAGAACAGTAAACGTAAATTAATTATTATAATGAACTATTGAATTAGCACTTATTGGTAAAAATTGGCTTTTGATTACAGTATATTGCAAAGAAAATCAGCTCGATAGTGACCTTAACATTATGAAGAATATTTGTGTTTTTAGTTAATATTTATAAAATAGCCTGCTTGGATGCAATTGGACTATACTAAGAAAACTACAAAAAAAGACTTAATAAGTAGATACCTACTTAACAGTGAAGTAAACGTAATTGTTAACGTCAATGATAATCTTTTTTGAAAATAAGATAAGTAGTATCAGTATTTAAAAGAAGCTCAATTAGATTTTCACGATAACAAATATAAATCTTTTTTGTTATTTATTGGAACCGTTAATAGATAAAAGTAGTAATACTTCTTGGTAAAATCTGATCGGAAGTGAAATAGAAAATATTTAGTTTTTTTATAAATATTTGTAAAATATTATAATAAAATTAGAGAATTCTGGGAAGTCTATAAAAAGTGATCCAGATACGAAAGCAAACCTTCAAAAATATTAAAAAACTGCGGAAAAACAACGCTTGGAAGACCTTCTTGTCTCAACTTTAAACATTAGGGAAATAAGAAATTTTTTAAGAATTACAAAAATAGGTGTTGTGCGTGTAAACTTTTTGTAACGTGATTTCAACTTGTTGAAATGCGGAGGATTCTACTCTAGAAAATTGCATTTTATTGAAAAATAGGTGATGATATTAATTTGTAAATGGATGTGGTTATTCGCACAATGGGTCGGTTAGTTGGTTGCTTGGTTGACTTGGAAATGAATGAAATATATTGCAAGATATTGGAAAATTGTTGAAAAACAACGTTTGCAAAGTAACATTGCAAAAAGTCTCAACTTTTGTTAAAACATTACGGAAAAAGAGGAAATTATTTAAGACTTACAAAAAAGGTGTTGTGCATAATCTTTTTTGTGACGTGATTTCAACTTGTTAGAATACGGAGAATTTTACGTTATTTTACGTGATAATGTTAATTGATAACTGAAGTATATTACAAAATATTGGAACAACGCTAGAAAGATATTAGTGCTTTAAACTGTTCTTAAAAAATTAGAAAATTATTAAAGAGAATTAAGTGTTGTGTGAAAACTTTTGTATGGCGTGATAATTGACGATGCCATTTCGAATGCAACTTGTTGGAATGAAACGAATTTTACGTTAATGGAAAACTGCGTTTTGTCGAAAGAATAGACGACGATATCGATTAATAAGCACAATAGGTCGGTCGGTTGGTTGGTTGGTTAGCTTGGCTTGCTTTCGGTGATGTGTTTTACTACCCGTACATACTTTGCATAATATTGCATCGGGGGCGTACGATGCTGGGCGCTGATGTTGATGATGATGATGATGATGCGCTGCGCTTCCACACAAATATAGAGTTTGCTTGCTTACAGCGCACAATAAATGTGCGCGCTTCTTTCGCGCGCGTGGTTTATTAAAAGAGCGGTAGGTCAAGATGTGATACGCGAAAGACGGCTGGTGAGTGTGGAACTTTGTTGAACGATGCGAGATCAAGTGCCAACATCAACTATATGGTAACATTTTTATAGAAAATTAATGCAAGGAAGCTACATTAATAAAACAAAGTACTCGTAGTAAGTTAAAGAAATGTTTTAGTTAGTAGGTAGTGATTTTTATATTTATATTTATATTCAGTTTCGACATATTAGGTATGTATGCTCGACCACTCCGATGAAGAATGGAAAGGGATGCAATCTTTTTGTCATCTCAATAAGCTTTTGGGTTTTGGAACAGAATTAGTGAAAGAGAATGCCACTTCAAATCAGGTGAAGAGAGTAAATGCTTACAAAAAATTATATGCACCATTCACATACTTATTAGGTAAGTATCCTCAACCACTCCGAGGAAAAATGGAAAGGGACACACTCTTTTTGTAATCCCAATGGACTTTTAGGATTTGGAGCAAAATTAGCGAAAGACAATGTCACTTCAAATCAGGTCAAGCAAAGAAAGTAGTGGTCAAATTATGCTTAGTGGTAAAGTATAATTTATCGAAGATGAGTATAATTTTTGATATGCATGTTTATCTTGTTTTCATAGACGATAAAATGTTTTTCGAAAAATTACATTCATCTTTAACATAGATATTATCTATGTATTTTCAACCACTCCGAGGAAACATGGAATGAGACGCACTCTTTATGTAATCCCAATAAAGTTTTGGATCTTGGTACTGAATTAGCTGAAGACAATGCCACTTCAAATCAAATGAAATAAGTTAAGAAGATAATGAAAGTGACGATTATTCTTAGTGGTTAAGTTTTCATAGAGGATAAAATACGTACAAAAAATTATATGCACCTTTGACATAGACATTAGGGATGTATGCTCAACAACACCGAGGAATGTTTATCTTGTTTCCATAGTTTGATAAAATGTATTCGAAAAATTATATTCATCTTCGATATAGGTATAAGGAATATAAATTCAACCCTTCCGTGGAAAAATGGAAAGGGGTACACTCTTTTTGTAATCCCAATAGACTTTTGGAATTTGGAACAGAATTAGCGAATGACATTGCGACTTTAAATATAATGAAATTTTGTGCAATTTTCTTCGAAACCATATTGTATTTGATATACCCATCTATAGCATTATAAATTTTTACAGGGAGAAATGTAAAAATGATGCTTAGAAGAAATCATAAATGATTACACACTAAAACGTATCATATAAAATTAAGCTTTTTAAGGCTACTCCTGCCGAGTTCGTTGCTCTAGCTCTGTTACATCTGTTTCTTATGGGAAAAATTATTTGCATCTAAAGCAAGCCACGAGTTTGTTATTGAGGATATTGATTTCATTCAAAAAAGAAATTAAAGTTAAATAACACCCCCAGGCTGGTAGATGAGTTTTTTTTTGAAAAAAGCATTTTTGGCACCAAAATTAGAATATCAAAAATACACTTTTTTGCGTCCATTTAATACGTTCTAATTTTGATGACAAAAAAACTTTTTTCAAAAAAACGCTCATCTATCAGTCTAGGAGTATTGTTTAACTTTAATTTCTTTTTTGAATCAAGTTAATATCTTTAGTAATAAGCTGGTGGCTTGCTTTAGACAGAAATAATTTTTCCCATAAGGAACACATGTAACAGAAGGAGAGCGACGAACTCGGCAGGAGTAGCCATAACAGAAAATTTAGATTTGAATAAAAATCGTTGTTTTATTCCTTTAAATTATTCAAATTTTTTGCAGTTACCTTAGGACCTTACATATTTACGGATTTTCTTAGATTTTTTTTTAATTTAGACAAGTTTTACTCGTGTGATCTATATTCTATGGTATCATCTATATTTAAAATGTAACACACTAAAAGGTATCATATAAAATTAAACTTTTTTAACAGAAAATTTAGATTTCAATAAAAATCGTTGCTTTTTTCCTTGAAATTATTCAAAATTTTTACAGTTACCTTAGAATCTTACATACTTACGAATTTTCTTAGATTTTTTTTTAATTTAGACAAGTTTTACTCGTGTATATAGTGTGATCTATATTCTATGCTGTCATCTATATTTAAAATATTAGAGTTTCTTCTTGATACTTTTAATTATTGGGCAAAAAAAAATTAGTTTGAAAATTCGTTTGATGCAGTCAATGCACACAACATTCTCGCTGATTAATATTATACTTACGTCGCTCATGTCGCCGACGTCGAGATTCTTTGTGTCCGTACCCGGGCCATTGGAATCGGCCGCCGGGCCGGTGACGGGAGTCCACGGTGACGAAATTGTGCCTGGACTCAA
>JARJDW010004452.1:0-11119 GCA_030264715.1 Adinopsis sp. GC000173
TTAGGTGTACGTCCAAGAAGATAAAACAGCAACCGAAAAAGAACTTCACTGCCACCTCACTCCTCACTGGACGAAAGACAAAAATGAAATGAAGTGTGATGAGAGAGAATAGGTAGTGGAGTGAGTAGCGGGTTACAAAGTCTACAAGTGTTAACCTTGGAATTATAGATAAGCATGAAAAGCTGAGTTTTAACAAATATAACGAACAATTCTCCAAAATAAATTATTGTACGTGGACTGAGCGACCATTAATTAATATGTATCATCATAAAATTACTACACAATCGGCGGATATGTAAAAAATCAACCTGTATAATTATATAATTTAGTTATAATTTTACAACCAAATTATTGCTTTTAAAATTCATAGCCTTTTTGAATAGTTTCTAAACAAAAATTTACTGTAATATGGGTTTTATAAAAAAATATTTTATTTCATTATAATTTAAGAATATTCGAATTTTTATAAAAAATTTAAATAACATTTGTGGTGAGCACCCCTATTAGCTTTTTTAAAAAAAAGTGTTCAATTTATTTTATAAACTACATAATTAGAAACAGATTGTGCTAGGTAGTAGTCTATTTTTAAATACGTTTTATAATTGTTACATTTTTTTGTAGTAAGCCAAAGAATGGATAGTTTTTCGTCAACGTCATCTGACGAAGAATTTTTAAACATAATTGATGTGTTAAGGCCACGGACATATTCGACCCATAAAGACATTATGAAATAGTTTTAAAAATGTTATTCTATTCGAATTCGTGATGCAACTACTACCAACTGCTGGAAGAAGTTACTAAATGCTACTCAGTCAGCTAAAATGGTATTTATTTCCAATAGTTTATAGGTTAGGATCAGTATGGTCAAATTAACGGTTAGGTAAATGAGAAATGTAACGGTTAGGTATATGTTGGTGACGAGAATACGGGCATAAGTTTGTTAGAATTCTCATATACATTTAATATTATACGTTTACTTTGTTACTTATTAAGTTTGTACTAGGACCGTACTAATTAGGATTAAGTGTTGCATTTTGAATTGTTCAACCGCTATAGTTTATGTTAATACTTGTAAGCATAGTTGTAAGGGTTGTAAGTGTTCCAGCTTACATGAGGTCGGGACGACCTTGTTTGTCAGGTTGGCCGACTGTTGTAGTACGTTGTAGTACTAGTGGTTGTTGTGTCGCTGTAAGATAGATGGCGCGAGAGACCAACAAGGTTGATACGAGCGCAAGCGGAAGTTGAGGAAGTTAGTGTGGTTAACGGAAAACGAGAACGCACGTGTAAGAATTTAACGAACAAAATAAATATGTTTAATACTAACCATAGTAGTATACAACAATACAAAATCAAAAAATAAAATATATACAAAAAGCCATTTAATATTTGGTTGCGTTTCCTGTCACATCAATTGGTGTGATGTTTTATCACCGGTTGTCCACTTCTTGCCGCAACTCGTCGATTCGGTCGTTGCCTGTTCAGTCTCTTGTCACACAAGCCCACAATTGGGTTGAGATCTGGGCTACTGTTGGGACAGGCAAGACGCTCAATATTGTGGTGTTATTCGAACCACTCAGCTCTAGCGTATAGACGGCTGAATTGTCCTGTACAAAGACCGGTGAGCCACCATTTGCTGCCACAAGAGGCAAAATATGCTCTTGTAACAGCCCTACATATTCTTGTGTATTCAGGCGCCCAGGTATAGGAACCAAATCACCTGGCCCATGTGGGGACATCCAGCCCCAATACGCTGCTGTGATACGACCGCTACTATGCGATTCTACCGTGTAGCCTAGTTCGAATCGCATAATTTCTGGCCTATGCACATACATAATTTATTTTTCGTTTGATCGAAAAATCTTTTCGTTGCAAAATACTACGTTTGTAAAAGCGGTCGTAAGGGCTGTCATCACTGCAGGACGTTGGCTTTTAACCAATTTCCGTGGCCCTTATTATGGCGGGCTTGGTCAAGAAAGGATTCTTCAGGACCGTTGAAATTATAACTTCATCCTGTTCCGCCGTCGTGCATCTAATCCCCATGCGGTGACGGCGGTTTGTGTGCCCTTCTTCATTGAATCTCTATCCACTTGTGGATGCTGTTAGAATATAACAAAGCAATTATAATTATATTTATAATTATGATATAATTGTTTTGTTTTATTTACTCACATGACGATTTAAAATTAATCCTATTTTTCGATAGGAAAAGCCTTGTTAGTGAAGAACAACCGTCCTCTCCTTATCGGCTTCGGTGACCATATTCCATTGGTTTTCGATTTTGTAAAAAAGATAATAGTGCATTCACAGAACGATTTACAAGAAAGTGACGAAAATAATATGAAATACATTTTTATATGTCCCAAAAAATACTTACCTTTGCAAAAATTGTTATTTTTGTATAATAATATTGCTTACCATTTCCAATTAATTTTAATTATATCACTAAACTACGATAAATTCAATTTATGGGTCCAAAAATTCTTATGCTAAAATTATAATCTAAAGAAAACATACATTCTAATAAATATGCCTCGTATGTATATACAGTGATAATTTTAATCAAGAAATTTGATACTAAAAAGCATTTAAGGTTCAGAATGACTTGTGTTTTATAAAAAGTATCTGCTGCAGACTGGACGGCTAATACATACATATGCATATGTAGAAAAGTCTTTAATCTTCGTCAGAGCTTTTTATAGGTCTGATTTTTTTTTCTTTGGTTGAGTAGAAATATGACTATCGGAGTCGTTGACAGAAACTTCGTTAACGTATTCCTTTCGAATTCCATCATTTGATATGATTTCGTTTCTTACTTCATTTATTATTTTAGGAGATATGAAATCAGTGGTCAGCATTTGCTTAGTTTGGCGGGTTTCCTTATAAACTTCTTCATATTGGCTAAGAGCTTATTTTATTGTCCTTTGAAATTTTAATGTTCGTCCAGTATCAGGATCATGGTTTAAAAAATACGTTTGCAGTTTTCTCCCTAATCGAAGCTCCTCAGCTATTACACTTCCTTTAATATTTTCACCTGGATCACTGTCATCATCGGAATTGAGTTCTTCAAAGTTATTGGAATCCTGATTTACTAATTTCAAAAGATTCGCATCTGTAATTACTTCATCCACAAACAACTCTTCAATATCCGGAATATCTAAATCAATAAATCATTCCCCTCCAATAGAATGCGATACATTTATAATAGCGGTAAAAACATTTTCGGTGGATGTTGTCGTGTTACTCGTGTGACTACTTCACGCCATATGTTTTTCCAACAACAATTAGAAGTCGAGGGTTTACTTTCGCTAACGGCTACAGCAATATGTTTAACACAATCTAATATGGTATAATTTTTTCACGCCTCAGGTAGAGTCTGAAGAGGATTTTCTTCCACTTTGCTTAAAATTTTTACAAAGGCTCGTCTGATGTAGTGAACATTTATGTTGAAATTATTCCCTGATCTTGAGGTTGGATGAGTGTAGTTGTATTGGGAGGTAAATATTCTATGTGAACATTTGGATATTGTATATCTATAGGATGACTTGGCGAATTGTCTAGCAACAAAAGAACTTTGAACTCGAGATTTTTTTCTTGCAAGTAGGTTTTAATTATAGGTATGAAATATTTCAAGAACCAATCCTCAAATATTGTGCAGGTCATCCAAGCTTTTTTGTTAGAACGCCAGATAGTGTGTTCAGGTCAACACTTCTCATGGCTCGTGGTTTTTGAGATCTGTTAATTAATAAAGACTTCAATATACGATCGCTTGATGCATTACTGCAAAAAGTATTGTTACTCTATCTTTGGCAGCTTTAAATCCCCTGACTGATCTCTCAAGTTTTGACAAATAAGTCCTTTTTTCTATTTTTCCTTTGCAGGATATTCTTTTGCTGATTTTTCTTCACCAGCTGCACTTTCTCCTTTAAGTTGAATGTTGTGTAGATTTAGCCTCTTTTTACATTTTTCGAACCAGCCTTTACTGGCATTAAATTCAGATGTAGATAGTGTATCCTGCATTTCTTTTAGGTCATGAAATTTTTAAGTGCGTTTTGTGTTATCAAAATAGAATCAATTAGTTTTCGTTTTTGATTATTATCTTCTATCCATATTATCACAGCTTTTTATAATTTTTCTATCAAATCATCTCTTTTGCAAGTTGAAAATTATGCACTTGTAGTTGTTCCACTGGTAACACTCTTACGAATAGAATCTTAATTTTTCTCAATTGTTCTAATCGTAGCTTCATTCATTTCATACTTTTTTGCTACGAATGTCGAACCTTGCCCAGTTTTTAATTTGTCCAATATTTCTATTTTGGTATCTAAAGTTTTCGGCTTTCTTTTGTTCGGTGTTTTTTTTCTCTTTTGTTGAAATTGTGTGGTTACAATAAAATTAATGGCGTACAATAAAAGAGAACAATAAAAGTTTGCATTGTGTGCGTCATAAAAATGCTACACAGCAGAGTGTACTGCTATGCGTTGAACTTAGACATCAACGAAGACATTTTTAGGCTTAAAATGATATTTAACTTGTCCTTTGATATATTCAATAACAAAAAACGTAACTCGTATTAATGCTTTCGAACGCACTCATTCGACTTCTAAACTCATACTGATTGTCAGTTCGTTACGACGCTATCCTGCAAGTGTTTTTTCTGTGCGCGATACAATATTTACTGCGTTTTCGTTACAATGTTGCAAATTAGATTTTTTTCTTCAACGCGCGTTGCATTTGCTGCGTTTTCGTTTCTTTTATGCATTGTTTATGTATAATATTTCAATTTATTTAAATAACTTTTTATTCAACTTTCAAACCGTGTAAAACTGAAATCGTGTTAAACCTACCGTGTAAATCGAGGAACAAATGCGGATACAAGTTTCAACTATAATAAGGATTTTAGACTTTTTCAGAACCCTAAAAAGTTTTTCTATTTTATTTCACCAGCTATGAAAAATAGAACGGAAACGGAAATTCAATAAAAATGAATATTACAATACTACTTATTATTGTAATAATTGTAATATACAGCAATTAAAACCCCAGAATGTGGTGTAATAGTAACATATAACTACAGTCCTTGGCCAAATTATTAGACGCGCTCCCGTTTTTTAATAATTTATTGTTTTAAACGAGTTCATATGCAGTACTTTTACTAAACATAGAAGAAATGGATTTTTAGTTAGAAAATTTATTATATATTTCGTACTTGTATGTATTTCTCACATATGGCATTACAGTGTAAATCAATTCGTACACACACGTAAACAAGTCTAAGCCTGGCCCAGTCGCATTTACACGTACTTCATTTGCCGAAGTGTTTCTGTGGCTTTCTGTGCTGTGTTTGTTTGCTAAGCAGTTTGTTTCGTACACGGCATTTAAATAATCTATTTGCACACCTTACCATGGGTAAAAAAGGCTATCTTTCACCATGTAACAAAGGTGAAGTAAAGGCCCTTGTGAATGCCAAAATATTTTCAAACCGCGAAATATCACAAAGATTGAAGATTTCTGAAGCTAGTGTTCGACGCATAAAGAAAAAAATTGAGTCAAGTGAAGAATTGAGCCCAAAACGAATGGGAAAATGCGGCAGAAAGAATATTTTCACTCCAAGGTCAGAAAAAGCGTTAAAGAAAATTTCACATTTTTCAGAAAATCTTATAGTGCGTCTAATAATTTGGCCAGGGACTGTATATATTTCATCATTTCCCCCAAATGCGAATACAAGTATAATGAGAAGGTTATACTTTTTCAGCTTAAAAAGCCTTTGTATTATGTATGAAAAAGAACTACACAAACAATGATAAAAAGCTGAGTCCTTGGTGAAAAAATATTTCAATTCTGAAAAACAGAGTTTTGTTGTAAGCTGAAAGGGTTAGAATATTTCTTCTATTTATCAGTACTAATTCAAATATAGTTTTGAGGGTCCAATCATATTTCATAGCCGCCAATAAAACCAATTGTAGCGATAATGTGAGTGACTATACGAGTACAACTGACAACACAACAAAGATAGAAAATAATGCACTATCTTCATTGAAACAAGATGGTAAATAAAATGTTATTTGAAATTGACGAAAAATTTTAGATCAACAAGATCAAAGACAGTCCATCAATAAGTATTTAATGCAAGGTAAATAATAAACCATTTTAGTATGTAATAATAATACATAATCTCAATATTTTCGTTATTTGAAACATTTGTAACGAAAGTAATAGTAAAAAAATTACTTACAACAAATAATTCATTAGAAATAGGTATGTAATTTATGTATAAACCACTACCATTTTTTAAAAAAACATTAGCGTTGTAGGTTAAATATTGTCATAAGTATTTGAATACTTTCCTTTTTTTAGATTTTGTTAGCATTTGTCTTCTTTTTCTTATTCTCTTTTGTTAGGTCCTTGTCCTGTTTATCTTCGATTCACGCTTCGGCGGAGCTTAATATCCAGCTGCTCTTCCAGGTTTTTGGTGGTCGTCCTGGTGGTCGCTTTCCAATGGGTACATTCCCCATTGCGATTTTGGGGAGTCTATTGTCCTCCATTCTCTGAACATACTCAAACCACTTCTTTCGCCTGTCCCTGCTCCAGTTTGCTATGTCTTGGATGTTACATGGCTCTCTAATGGCGCTACTTCTTATGCGATCGCGTAATGTTACTCCAGCAAATCGCGCGGAATGTTCTCATTTCGCCTGCTCGCAATATTTGTTTGGTCTTTTTTGTTTCGGGCCTTGTCTCTATAGCGTAGGTCGCAATGGGCCTTACACATGCCTTATAGTTCTTGGTTTTGCTTTCTAGCCTCATATATTTGTTGTTCCATATTATATTTCGAAGGCAGCCTGATACGGTGTTACCTTTTCTTATATGATGTGTTGCTTCGCGTACGGTATCGCTGTGGCTTAAGATGCGTGCACCAAGATAGTCGAAATGCATTACTTGCTGGATGCATCATCCGTTAAACATATTACGTTGAATCTGTAGTCTCCATGCTTGTACCCCAAGTTCATTAATCTTACCGTTTCAATGATTTTATCCATGACTAAACTGAAGAGTAACGGGCTTAGGCTCTCGCCCTGTCTTATTCCTCCTTCCTATTTCACTACTTTCTCAAAGAGAATTCACACCCCCAAAACTTGGGATAGCAGGAAAGAGTTTTTTTGTCTTTTGCACATTTAGAGGGCTATACTAATAGGTCTTACTGGCATATAAAATTTGTTTGTGTATTTTGTTATTTTCTGAGTTATAATGAGTCTAATCACAATTACCTACCTACTATTTTACTACTTTCTCAACTACCATACATTTAATTATTATTTATACCAATATTTTTAAAAGTATAGTTATTTTTTTAAACCTTATTACTATTTTAGGTGGTAATAAAACAATATTAAACTATATTAAAAAAATTAAATTTAGGGAACTACTTGCGCACCATTCTATCAGCTACAGTACATTCGCCATAAACAACACAAATTTTGTTTGCTTTTTAAACAGCATTTTTACTTTTACTTTTATTTAAAGGAGTGTAAATAATAGTTAATAACGTTGAAAAACAGTAATGTTGGAGAGGCCATAAGTCCGTAAATAAAAAAATACACAAACAAATTTTATATGCCAGTTAGACCTCTTAGTGAGGCCCTTCAAATATAAAGATATAAAAAAAATTCGTTTATGCCAATCCAAGATACAAGGGTGCAAAATCGTAAAAAAATGTGAAAAGAGCACTTTTTGACATAATAATACTCAAATGAGGGTTGCTAGTTTGAAATAATATTGTATACTAAAGTGATAAGCTATGCTAGAAATAATAAAATTGTACCTTTAACCCTTCTAGTAGAAATACAGCCCAAAACATTAGAAAATTTTGCTAAAAAAGTTGAAGTTTTGATGGGGTTATTTTCTACCTAGGGGATGTTTTCGATAACTTTCACATATTGCCGTAGAAATACCTATTCTTAAACAACATTTTTGCTCCTACACGTTTTTTTCTAGTATTAATAATAATGATAGTATAAGCTTTTTTATAAAGCATAAAATATGTCAAAATTTCCTGATTTTCGAACTTCAAATTGGTATATTTTCTAAACTAATTATAATTAGGCATTATGAATGCTTGATATGTAGTGTAGAATAGTGAAGTTATATATTCTGAAAATTTCATGAAAATTGGAAAAAGTGACCGCGGCAATTTCGTCACGCTTTCAATGGTTTGACCATTCTATTTCACGAGAGGATCCTAGTTAATGTATATCATTTTTTAATGGTATTCTAATAACATATTTTCCGTCCTTATTTCTATAAGTAGTTGCAAAATAGTTTTGACAATATTCCTCATCCTTATTTAAAGGAATATCTTTTTGACGTATAAATTCATCTATTTCCCAAAACGCCTTTACTTTGTTATTTACATCATTGATTGAAAGATAATAAAGATAATTTTGTGTTTTGGTAAATAACATTCTTGTCTATTATTTGACCAATTGATATTAAGGACCAAAATATCTCACCGCCTATAAGTTAATCTATTGATTAAGATTTGTGAAATTCAGGATCTGCCAAAATAATATTATTTGGAATAGTGAATTTAGATTTAGAAATTGTGTTGTTCGGCAAATTAGAAATTGTTTGATCTACTACCAAGCATGTTAATTTTATATTAAAATTGCTTACTCTTGAGTAGATCATAAGTGTCGTTTTGAATTTTATACTTAACGAGATTTTCCCTATTGCTTGAACGTTTAAATTATGATATATGGTTCTAATTTTAAATTTAATCGTTCACACAGTCTTGATGTTATATAATTTGATTGGGAACCGTTGTCTAATAATGCTCTAATATTGTGATATTGGTTGCGTTTATTAGGTGCTTTAATAATAGCCGTAGATAATAAAACTTGCTCATTGGTATTGTCTGATAATGATGAATGATTTGTACTGTCATTAGTATTTGATCGAATTGTTTTAGGATTAGTGACTACTTGTGCTTTGTGAAATGTTGACAAATCGTTGTCAATGTGTAATAGTGAGTTATGGTTTTTGTGGCAGTTTTTACATTTATATTGAGAAGTGCAATTGATCACTGAATGCCCTTTCTTTAGGTAATTAATGCATATGTGTAAACTTCTTACCTTTATGTTTCTATCCTGAATAGATAATTTCAAGAGTTCTGGAGATGTCTGAATGAAGTGTGACTGCCCACAAATTAAGCAATTCGTCTTTGCTGAGACGAAAGTTTTGAATAACCTCTTAAGTTGATTGTATGTGAATGGTTTTGTATCTTTATATGATTTTGCTGATCTAGTCATTTATAATATAATGTATTTTGTTTGTTTAAATGAAATTCTACCAATTCATTAATTGTTGGAATATCGGAGTTGCTATATTTTGTTCTTAAATAATTTTCCGAATCTTTTATGGTGTAATGATCTAGTTTATTTGTTATTATCGGAATTAATAGTGCATTCCACTTATCTACATCTTGATCTAGAGCTTTTAAATAATTAATTTGAGTTTGGATTGTATTTGTTAGCCCACGTAAGCCTAGATCAGATTCTTTATTAATTTGAGGCAAATTTAATAGAATGTGAATATGTTTATTTATAATTCGCCTTTTGTTGTCATATCTGCGTTTCAGAATGTCATATGCTATTGAATAGTTACTGTCGGTAGTTTCTAAATTCGTTATTAAGTTATGAGGTTCATCATCTAATGATGCCTTTAAATAACTAAGTTTTTCCACATCTGATAATTGAGTATTTAGATCAATTGTTGACTGAAAAAAGTCATTAAATGCGATCCATTTATCAAAGTCGCCGTTGAAAGTCAGCAATTTAATTTATGGTAAATTAATAGAATTCAATCTAGCTAATGTAGACATATATGATTCATGTTGACCTTCATTTGAGTGACTCGAAGTGCTATTTTCAGAATTTTTAGCAATGATTAACTCTATCTTGGAGATAATATCTTAAATTGCATTTTTCAAACTCTAACCACTCTCTAGCTTCTTCGGTACGTTGCTCCGGATCTTCCTAAGTAATGAGATCGATGGTGTTCTGAATTTCGTTGAACGAGTCCAAAAATGTGTTTACTCGTGCCAATCTCGCTCGTAGATTTTGAACTTGAGTTTCATTTGGATTCCTTGGACTGCTAGTTATATATCGATTTAGGTTCGTCAGCTGCGTTTTGATATCACCACGTTTCTGATGTAATACCCTTAATTCTGTCTGCATGATGTACCATAAGTACATAAATAATAACATTTTCTTTGCCAAATCCGGCTCGAAGGAGCAATATTTATATATTATTTCTCGCCTGCACTAGCATGTCTGTTCGTCTTGATGTTAATTTATTGAATCTGTTTTTCGTTGCTACACAACATATTTTTTACCTATTCATAGCCGACTATGTACATGACATAGCCAACTATGTATTACTATACAATAATAAGAATAAAAGGATAATAGCAATAGTAAAAAAAAAGTGAAATACAACTAAATATCCACCAAATACTTTCCACATATTTTTGATGAAAACAACAATATTCCACCATATTTTAAAATAATAATAATGTTCCGAAGCAACTTTGCTGTCAAATATACTGAATAGCAAAAACAAAGGAACGTGGTGCAAGCAGATCGCATGAAACAGTACCATGAGCAATTCAAATGCTTATGCAACGCGAAAGAAAGAAGAAATATGTTACGATCATAGTTGGCAATAATAAACCAGAATTCTCCAATATTTCAAAATTCGGCGCACAGAATCAAGGGAAGAAAAGAATAATTTCGCATGACAGCGACTTAAATGAGAGGGTACCTGTAAGGACAACATCATATTCCGATCATATCCAAATCCAGCGACGAACGACAGTCGAAGATAATAACGAGAAGGAACAATGGAAATTAGATATCGTGCCCTGAAAGTGACAAAACGAACAACAAAACAAAGTTAAAATGTTTTTTTTATTTTCTTATAAACAAAAAGAATACATAAACGATAAAACAGTAAGGACCCCGCACAAAACACTGTGATTTTGGACCTCACTGAAATTTTCTAAAATTTTGATATGTTGTAGTTTATGACTTCCTGAACAAATGTTCCCCTGGTCAAAAAACTTTTA
>JARJDW010004468.1:0-90095 GCA_030264715.1 Adinopsis sp. GC000173
CGTATTTTTCAAAACAAAATTTTCCAAAGAAAAACTGGCGAACAAAACTTTGGACTGTTGGATTCACTTACATCATGACCTCATTTATCAGTAAAATGCTAAAGTAATTGATTTATTAAAATATTTATGCAATTGAACAAATTCTTTGTTTCTGGCTCATTAGTGTTTTAAATATTATCAATAACTGTGGAAATCCACTTGGACTTGAAAGTCTACAATATTTTGAATCGATTAGCATTGGAATCATGTAAATATCTTTAAAAATGGGTGAGTTATTAAAAAAAAAAAATCTATTTTTTTATTGCTGAAACTTATTGCTAACTTCACATCCGTTTAATTTTCTGCAATTTTTGTTTTATATAATTATGGTAAGTGCAGCATCACATTGTTATCTTTATTTACTTTTTTGTTTATTTATAATTTTGGATAATGGCATTGCAGTGCATACTTTGGGAATCACGGCATTAGAGAGTTCCATTTTCCTTTTTGAATTTTATTTGTCAATAGAATTAAGCCAGTGAAAAATGATATTTAAAAATATTACACGCTGCTTGAATTGAATGAATTTTTATAATGTATTATTATAAATGCAATTGCAGTTTAATTGTTGTTATTATAAATCTATTACCTATTCACTTTTATAATTTTTTATATATAAAATAGCAGTAAAACTTCATTAAAACTATATTAAATCTTATTAATATCTTATATAATTACGCTTTTATCTAATGCAAGAAAATAAGTTATTAAATTTTAGCAATTAAAATTTTCAAACGTAGCTTTTGATGCAGATCCTCAATGTTATGTTCGCTTGGAATGATAGTGCGTTTATAAACTATGTCAAAGTCTTGTTACTAAATTAAAAACAAAAAATAGGCAAGTACTTGTAATAGTAACAATATAAATTACACAGCGTACGATTTGTTTTGATAGGCATAGACGTCGTATAATTATAAAACCTCGATCGTTTGACATTGCTAATATCCACACAAGCGTTTCATTATCTTCCAAACGTAAAAAACGCTAATAGTCCACTTAATTATATAAATTATTCATTAAAAACAAAAATAAAGAAAGTTACTCAAACTATCAATCGTAGGTAATAAATTTGATTGCGTTGATTAACTGGCGAAAAAAGGTGTAAAGGTCACTTTTCCTCCCAGCCAGCCCAGCCACGGCAAAGAAATGCGTACATACTGCTAATAATAAATAATCGAAATAAGAAGAAGGCATTGCACGGTTTCTGGCAGTGGATTTGAAATGAATCACGCACATGTAAGGCAATCTTGTAAAAATTTATTTCATCGCATTTATGATGATGATTATTACATCAGAATCAATTTGTGTTTTTGGCGAATTTGTTTCATGTAATGGAACAACGTATTGTAGGTGAAGCTGAAATGCTAAATTGCAAATTGTGTTCAATCTTATTTCCGTAATTTAACTTTAACTAAATTGATTTAGAAATGCCATGGAATAATTTATTCAGGCATATACAAGTTTGTAATTATAAACGTAATCATGTTTATAAATTTTACATATATAGATTGATAGATAATTGACTTTTCAAATTGGATGTTGGTAATTAAAGAAATTTCATTTCATTTATATAGATTTTTTTACAAAAGACGTTGTTATTAGAACTTTAATAAGTAACGAGATTAAATTTTTATTGTTCATAATTATAATAATTTATAAATTATAATAAAATTGCTCAAGTTAAATTAGTGTTTAATTACTTTTAAATATGACTAATTTACTTTCAAAACCTTACATGTTACATATCAATATGAATAAATATTCAAAATTAATAAATACATTCCATATTACTCGATAATTGCTATAATTTAGTTGTGTGCAATTTGTTGAGCTATTGAATTATGATTTGCGCAAAAATTCCACAAAAGAGTTTTCCACGTCATTCGCAATCGGCAATAAACATTTTTTTTCTTTTTCTATATGATGAATAGTAGATTTATTAAATACGCGCATTTTTCAATTATAAGAAACTTTATGTTGCATATAATCCTATTTCCTACAATTATTTTAATCATCTTGAATACAAATTACGTATTTTCTTATATAAATTATCTGCAATCCCTTAATAGCGTAAAAATCCAGCAACAACCAGATTAGAAAGAATTATGCAAATTTTCACTACTTTTTTTTCTTATAATAATAATAATAATGATGATGCACGTACGTCTATGTGAATATTAGCGAGAATATTTAATAAAAATGGTCGCACGATATTTACTCGCTGATAATCTTGTTGTAAGAAAATTACACGGATATAAACAAATCTATCATTTGTTTTTAAAATAATAATGTGTTTAGTAAATTGATTAAAACAATATTATTAATGAAAGGGTTTGTTGCAATGAGGAAGTTTTTGGACAATCACAAAATATTTTTAAAATGCATATTTTAATTTAAGTACGTATACAATATATTACCATCATCAAACAACTGTTTTCTTTTATTGTTTTTAAGTATTCTTGAAATAGAATATTGATTTTCAATATATCTTGTAAGTAAACTAATGTTGTATAAATAATTACTCCAATGTACAAAATTATTGCTCACGTATCTATGTAGTATATTAGGTAATGCAAGACTGCTAAACATTAATTCTAAAAAGTTTGATGCACAGCAATTGAATAGTTAAAAACACTGGAGTTATATTATCGTGTTTAATTTTGAAGATTTACTTGTTTAAAATACCATTTTAAAGTAGCGGAAACTAATTTATATTGAAATTGGCGTGACAAGAAATGTATAAACAAAACAGTGCATCGAGACTATTGACTGCAATATGGATTGGTGCATGCATTGAGTGAAACAGAACAAGTTTCTTGATGCAGGAATTTTATCGTATATTCGATAGTATATCTATACTCATTTTGTTGACATTTTTTGTCACAGCTACATTGATAAAGATCAAAATCGAATTTTCGAGCAAATTGGCCTCACTGAAAATGGGAATATGTTCCTTGGATAGGAAGTATCTTATTCAGAGTTGTTTTGACGGTTGTGAAATTAGCAACTCGTTTACTATACCAATTGATTTCGTAAAATTAATGAAATTTTAATATAAAATATCAAAGATCAATAATCTATTTTATTACTGACTTATGATTTTTTTAAGAAAACTATCTAATTTTATGTTCTTTTAAATAACTAGATCAAAAATTAACTATAAATTAAACTTTAATGATTTAATGCACTACATGTTAAAATATAAAGGGTCGGACGAAAATGCAGCAAATATGATGAGAAAAATGATGATCTTGTTGTTATAACACAATCGCAATTTACTAATTTCTGCATTCGTCTGTATCGGACCGTTTTGAATCAGATAATTGCCAAAATATACTATATCATAAATCGGTTGCTGGTAATCGAGTTACTAACTTTACACCCGCGTTGTTTTGATCGATTTATGATAATTTTTTTCCAGTGGTCATTTGAGACAATAACTCATTTATCTTATAACAAACTGCTCAATTTAAGTAACTCGAGCGTTAAAGTCTTTGGCTATATAAATATGGCATAAAACAATACAGCTCTTGTAGAAAATATAGTCAGTCATAGAACTCTTAGAAAAAATTGATCTCATAACATGCTCTGGAGTCTTAGATTTTTAAATAAGTTGAAGAAACAATCATTAAAGATTTAATGGGCATAAAAAACCTTCAATTCGAATTGCTAATAAAACTATAAAGTAAACATCCTTGTTCCTTTTTGTGATTTACTACCATTGTTCTACTAATAGAATATATGACAATAAATATATTATATAACTATTAAACAGGAAATATGAATAGATTTTTTCAAACTTTAGCTGTGGGTTAAAACAACAACACGACACTACAAATTTTATTACCAGATTTAAATCAACATTAATAAATAGCAATAAAAAAGCAGAGATACGAGATCAGCCAAGTCAAAAATCGATTAAAAATTTAGAATGTTATATATACATAAAAAGTATATTGATATTATCTAACAATGTATACAAACGCGTATAGCAAGTATTTATTCAGCTTTATTGAAGAAAAATAAATGTATATTATTCAAGTGAATATTATAATACAGTTGTTTGTTGACAGTAATAATAAGCTGTAAATTGACATAGATTTTGTCATTAATATGCTATAAAAATATGTTCATTATACTTTTTATGGAATTATAATTGTATTCTTTTTGAAAACAAGTATATAAATAAGTATGTATTTGTGTTTATTAAATACTATGTAAATTTTATGTCAGTCGTAAATTTTACTTTATTTATATTAATAATTTCATTGCACATACCAAAAACTTCTAGCTATAGGTAACTATCTTTTTTTATAGTGGAAAGTAATTAAATTGTTTTCTAAAAAAGCACATTTTTCCTATTTTCTCTCATAAAACAATGACGATAAATATAATATAAGAATCCAATCAACTTTTATATACTTATAGAACATATCTTTTTAATTTAAAAAAATCAAGTCTTCCTTTCTCTGTCAAATTATAAAATTAAAATTAATTCATTTTCTATAAATTACAATTTATTTATTAAATCAAATATCAATAATGAAATGATTGAATCTAAATTAAAAATATATTGTGAATTTGAATCAATATAATTAATATAATTATTTACGTAATTTTGAAAGTGTATTTACAAAATTACTATAATTAAATTTTAAACAAAAACAGTAAATTTTAATAAATATTTCTGAATCAATTAAGTTTAATTTATATTAATACATATTATAATTATATTTTTATTTAATTAAACTAATTATTATTATTAATAATTACATAATCGTCGTTCAAATAATCTATAAATATAGAATTATGTAAGTATTCTTTTCTTCTCATTCATCCATATAAAGTGCATAAAACCCACATATATTGTTAACAATTTATATTGTTGAAATAAAAATTGTTATTAAATAATTTATAATTTGAAAAAAATATTGTGTCATTTATTTTTAGAAAATAATAAATTGTATTTTATTGTGTGTAAACAAATTTATTTCATATTAAGTGCAGAATATGCTGCTGTTTAACTTTTTGATTTGCAAATACGATTGCTAATTTTCGACTAAAAAACTGTTCAACTAAATTTTATATACGCGTATTTAGGTACATACTTGTTGTTTCTATAAAATAAGGGAAGAATCAAATGGAACAAACGTAACTGCAACGACCTTCCTAACAAACACGATAATTTTTGGCACATCTCAAACCTGTTTAATATTGATAAGAGAATGATTCATCGGCTAGATCACCAGTGTAATGCAATATATTGCAGTAATAAGACGTTCTTCATACATTGTTGCAAAATATTTAGTGATGTATTGTAAAAAATCATTAGTGCACAATTTGTCGTGATCCAATGAATATACAAAGAAGGTAACTTATTATATTATATAAGGTAGATACATGCATGTGTGTATATAAGTCAGTACATATCCATAATGGCACGAAGTAAAAGTTAAGAATATTTCATACCAAAGGCCCTAAAATATCGTAAATCCTTTTAAATTATCTTAAAACAAAATAAAGGCTTCTTATATTCTCTCGTGTTAAGATTTTTGTTATGCTTTTGTTTAAATCCGGGAAATACCTTAAGGGTAGAATTGGCAATTAAGTGGAGAGCTCTCTAAAAGCTAAACCCCATAAGAAAATATTTACGGGTCATTCTAATATGCACTGACTTTACCCACTTCCTAGTTTATATAAACCAGATATTTGAAAAACATATTAACTTGATGACATTCTACTAAAAAAATTAGATTTTTTGTGATTTTATATTAACGGTTCCCAATGCGGAAACTAATAATATTTTTCAAGCTATAGAATAAATAAAAATAGAGCAAAAATAGCATTTTAAACATATTGTACCAAAGCTGGATTGAACATTTAACATTTGATCATAAAATCAAGGTCGGACTTTCGATTTAATGACAAATAATACAAATTGGATTGAAATTAATAAGCTTAATTTACATTATTATGTCCACTGTTAGTTGCTGAGTTCACCCTACGTGTCTGGAACGCCTTGTATTATATAAAAAATGAGTTTCCTTTTGTGCTGCACAATTTTTTCAAGAAAAGCATTTCTTTATGTGAATTTAATAGACCCGGCACGAAACCCCCAAAAATGTTATCGGAAATCTAGGGTTGCACTAAACATGAGTTCGGAATCGGTTTTATTGGTTCTTTAGTCAAGTTGCCTAGCCTTAATTTAATCATCACTAATTGTACATGCGTTAATTAGTTAATTCTCAAATCAATAACAAATAATCAAATCCATTTAGAGGCACGATTACATAACTAAATAACTCAATTAAGTCACAGGGGGCAATTAGATGATTAAAGTATAATAGTCGTATCATTTATGCGCGTTCAAAAATCCACAGGATAATTGAAAGACGATGTGAATTATTGCCTATATCATATCTGCATATAAAGTTAAATAATTTATCAACCAATAAAATAGCGTTTTTCAAACGAGAATAAAATTTATATAGGCTATTAAATCGATGTTTTATACGTAAAGCCATTAAGTAAATCAATTAGATTTTTTAATAAAATCTGGCACAATCGATTACTCTATAGATTAATCAATTTTCTTGTGTTTTTATATTGTTAATAAAGATGATTTAATTAAAATGCGGCCGATTCCATGCTCTTTAAAAAAACTAATTAAACTATTTTACGCGTTAACTTTCAGACCTAGATTTCAAAATTTATTATTATTATTTTTCTATTTTGGTTAAATTTTATTAAGTAAAACAATATTTGAATGCTGTGTGCATACAATTGACAGGCCGTATTTTATTTCCATATTTATTTATGATTTATAATTTTTTGGACAATTTAATGTTTAACCAGTCGTGCATAAATTGTATTAAAAGCAAAATATTCCAACACAATAAATTTTTATGTGTGTATGAGTGTGTGTTGTGTGTGTGTGTGTGTGTGTATGTTTTTTTTGTTATTTAGGCCACAATAGCATAACTACACATAAATTTACTTTCTTCCTTCCCATCCTGGATGTTACTTTTTCCTAATATCGATCGTTCGCTAAAAATAGTATTATGCACAAGATAAATTACCTATTATGATTGGAATTAATAAAACGTGAGGTATTCGTAACTCATTAAAATTTGTACGTTGCAGATTTTTCTTACCAATGTTTCAATGTGCAAAAATATTAGTTATACCAAGCTACAATATAATGCAGTAAATACTATTTATTTAGAACAATGCGATGGTCAATAAAAAGGCAATTAAGCTTAATTTGTTTTATCGTAATTTTTATTACTCCTTTCTTTTAATTTTACTACATTTTATTAAATAAATGAATTGATGCTATGTATTCCATTAGCGAGAGACTACGTTTCAGTTTTATCAAATATTTTCCTAATTATTTTTAAATATTTTCAGTGAATTATTTATTAAAGTAAAATAGAATCGCAATTTAAGAATCGATAAATGAATATGAACAGTGGTGGCAACACTGGTAAATTATTTGTAATTAAAGCCGAATCGAATATTAGATATAAAAAAATATCAGTGAGAAATTGTTACTTTTCGTACAGCTGTCCTCACTCATCGGTATGAATAAATTAAAATTAAAGATTGATTATTATTTAAATTATTAAAACAAAAATCAATTAAAATATTGTGTGATTAATTATCGAGTTGATTCAAGTGGAATTCGCTATTATTCAGCGCAAATGCGTTGCAGATTTCAAAATGTTCGTGTTTTAATAGCATAAAGTCGAGGTAATTAAAAATATTTGCGAGTTTATTTCGTTCAAAATACATTAGAGGCCATTTAATGATTGTACGTTTGGCTGTAGGGCGTCTTTTCACTTTTGCCATTTTTTCTCGCTAAATCCATTTTAAATTCATATTTATACTCTTATAACAAATAATTATTATTTCTTCCTTGATTATCTAAACGCTATTTTATTGCGATGCGCTGTTGTTCGCTTTAGAAATCGCCGTTGTTGTTACGTTCAATGTTTGCTAAACAATTTTTACCGATTGCCGTTCAATAAGTTCAATAAGTTTCTGCATACGCAAACAATATTTCATCGCACATACACACGACGGCAAGCAAATATTTTCCTCTCGAGACATTGCACGCATATTTGTCATATACACATCACTTATAGACGCAAATGTCCTGTCAAATTTCTGTTTAAACAACAATACCGGCATGCAAGCGACTTATTTGCGCACATAAATCAATTGTTTGTCTTAGAAACAAAAAGCAATCGGTGGTAAACAAAAGCGTGCGCGCTCGCGCGCCCAAACCCTTTTTACCAGCAAGCAGAGAAACATTTTTCAAAAGCGATTATTTTTAACATCCATTGAACGCAAATATAATATCCAGCTGAACGTTTTGTTTGATTATCGCTCTTTGAAGACGAACAATCCGAACACGCATTTTATTATTTCAGTACTAAATGGTACCAGCTAAAAATACGAATTTTACATGCTCATAAAACACCTTAGAAAGCGCCGGAGAATAAGAACTTAATTATTCTAATTATACAACATTTAAGCGGCGATTAACATTTTTATTGTTTTCCGACCGTCTTTTGTTTCTCGCACAGTGCGGTGGTATTTACTAGGAGCGCGCATTCAAATTTTCTACGCCAAAAAAAACCTCGAAGAGAGAAAAAAACGAAATTAAAATAAAATTGTTTATTAATTAGCGTGATTATTTTGCGCCGAAATCGTCATAACTATAAAGCAGCAGCAGTTTTTGCGTTATTTATCACTGAGAAAGCACGCATGCAAAGATCGTACTAATTAATAATTTATAATGATAGGCGCATTGCCTTTTTAATTGCTTGTAATTATTACTTAACGATAGTAATAATTATTCGTGCTACGCTTATTCATCTTTGTGGTTTTTTATTCGTAGTCAGTATATTTCACATTTTTTTATTATTTAATCGCGTTTCGAGGCAAAAATATTATTGGCTTTAATACATGTATTAATTAAATTACAAGTTCGGGACAATCTTTGAATTTATCGCTTCTCGGATATTTTTATTCTAACCTCATTAAATAAACGTTGAGTGTTTGAGCGTTTGATGTTATTCAATTTCAAGCTGCAATTTAAATGAAAAGAAAGTCTAATCGTTCTGCGATAGGTAATTTATGCATTTAGTTTATTTTAACGGCTGGATAAAATGCAATCCGTTTTTATATGGCGAAAAAAAGTGTCTTGATTTATCGGGAATCTCAACAATGAGAGGAAATCTTTAATTTTGCGTGTATGGCGGCCGCGCCAATATGGGAAACTTAAGAAAGCACAATTAGTTATTAAGCGGTTGGAACAGTTAATTGTAGTTCACATAGTTTTGCGCCGATTTGTATTTGCAAGAAACTCTATTGTAAATAACGTTAACTGTTTTGCTACTGTTGGTTATTATACATTGTTAATACACATTTACAACTAAATAAAGAATGTTCAATAATGTAACACTAAATGGCAACCGATGTATAAATGTAAGCGAATTGCATTCGTTTTGACGAAATGAATTTATTTCCAACGTAGAACCGTCGCAATTAATATTAATTTAATTAAGTAGGAAATAATGTTGGTAAAACCATTAAGTTCAACGATGAAAAGTTTATTAATGGTTTTATTTATTATCATGGGTGCGGTTTAAATTTCTGTATTGTTCCTAAGCGTTATAATAGTGAGTTTTTGTTTAATAAACGACTGCTAAAAATTCTTTAAAAATTCCTCTATTCAATACGTAAACGTTTCGACTAATTAAATATCTATGCGAAGGTGGTAATAGCTAATTATTTTTATTATTTATCTTAAACATTATTACTAAATAATGTACAATATAGAATTCACATTATGTAATCAAACATAATTGCGACTAACCTTTATTTCAACTTCAAAATTTCCTCATTTGATGCACACATTTCTAATGCGGTAAAGAATTGTTATCTTTAATTGGATTACCAAAAATGAATATCTACCCAGTTTTGATTCCATTCTACGTAACGACTAACTTAGGAAAATCTCGTAACTTGAGAGCATTCTGAGAACGTCATGAAACTGCATTCTTCTTTCTATCAAGAAAATTCTAAATTTCCCGAATTACAACCGATTACGTATAAAAAACAATTTTCAATACATACTCGTAGGTCGAAACTGGTCAGTCTTCCTATTGGACTATTTATTTGCGCATAATTTTTAAGATCGTATGCCTATTTGGATGAACTACGTTACATTAAAAAAATATAAATGATTTAAGGATGTTGTGGTGGGCACATGGTAAAATTATTTATAAAAATATAAATATTTAAATCTACACAAAATATAAATAATTTCGATTATTAAATCATAAACAACTAAATTCATAAGGAAAGATTTTTTATTTTTATTTCGCTTTAAAAAATTCGAAATGACAAAATTGCAATTACAAATACGTAATTATTTCTCGGTCCATCTATTATAGTTTATTAAAAATTCTTTCATTGTTAATTTAATGTAAATTTTGGTAATGTAAGAAAAGATTGAGAATTTTCTAAAACAACACCCTCTCCGTAAATTAAAAAAAATTATCTATTTCCTGACTGTCTTTAACAAAATTGCTTCTAGTGGATAATTTGAAATGTCTATAATTTTCGACATTTATTGTGCAAAATATGCTTTTACTTTATTCAAAAAGCATATTTTTAATTTAACAAATTACCAATACGAAAACATTTTTTACTTTCAATATTAATACAGGCAACAATAGTGAGATATTTATTTAGCATACATTCACATGAAGATCTTACATAAAATACGACTAGTAATTTACAAGAAGAAAAAAGTATTAAAAGTAAGAAAACCGTGATGCCAAGCTAATAATTCGCGTCGAGAAGAGGAATTTATTAACAATATTTCGCAAAATGTGTAAAAATCACTTATAAGATAAAACTAATAGTTTGCTTTTCATCTAACATTCTATTTCAATATAATTTCGCAAAAACCACGTCGGATATTAAAGGTGTAAAAATTCAATTTTCAATTAAGATCTTAATCTGAAATAACTCAAATAAAACCATTAATTTTTCATTTTATGCCAGCTTTGCGAGCAGGATTTTTCTATTAATACCACAACAACTAGATTGTTTAATACTATTTCATTTGACTTATTAAAAAAATGTTTTTTGATTTTATCACACGTTCAAATGTGTATAATTTTTACGGAAACTATGGTAATGCGCCGTTTCGCCGCTGCGAACATTTTTTGCACGGAAGAGAATTATCTTTCTGCGCTACAGTTTATCATAATCAATAAAAAAATTCGCACATAGTTACATATAAGTAAATTTGCATGATAACCGTTTATTATAAATCACTTTACACCATATCATTTATTCAAAATGTTAGTATATCGAGTGTTCAAAAAAGAAAATCACTAAAATAATAACCCTTCAACTTTATAGTTTTTGGACATTGAATTTAAAGTTAAATAATGAAATACAAAAATTTTTGATCTCAATTTTGTTTCCTCCAAAAAAGCGAGAATAATATCTTTCACAATAAATTCAAGATCACCTCCCAAAAATCATTTATGCTCAAATACTTCTTTTGTAAAATAGAAGGAACTTCAACATTTTCCGAACATCTTGTATAATGAAAAATGACCATTGTACCATTACAAACTTTTTAATGTACTATTTTTATGCAAAAAATATGTGAAGGGTGATTTGTAATTAAGCAAATTGTAACGTCACTACGCCATTAATTATTTCCAAGATGAAGTAAAAAAACAAGAACAACGGCAGGAAAAAGGATGCCTTTCACGTTATTGAATCTAACAATTATTTGCAATAAATTGATTTACAAAATAATTAATTGATATGGTTTAGCTAAGTACTTACTGACTGCAATTTCGTGATATTCTGCAAAACCTGTTAGTAGAGTAGCAACCTTGATAAATAGTCTTAAAATGATTTAAATATTAAAAACATGAGATCAATCTGCTAGATAACATTTATTATTTATAATAAAAATGAAAGCTGCCACTTTTTTTTATTAATAAATGAGCGAGATTGATGTGATAAATTGCAACGTTTAACAATAAAAACGTTAAAAAAACTTTATAGAAATGTAATGAAATAAAAAAAATGCAATACATAGCGCAACAATCTCCATCTACGGGCAGTACATTTACTAATTAGATAAAATTCCGCAGCGATTTAGTGCATATTTTCGCGAAATGCTTTTAATTGTTTTACTCGCGTTGATCACACTGTATATGTATAATAATTTCAAATGTGGCAGTGTTAGTATTTACTGTTGATAGATGCATGTTGGAGATATTTAACGAAAGCGACACATTTTTCATCTGAATAAGGAAATTTGAAAAGCATTTTAATATATAATAGTATTTCTAACATGTTGATTATGTTTTCTTTTGAAGAAAAAAAGAAAAAACACCTACACGCATACAATTTCTGCCTTAAATATATTTTAAACGTATAACAAACAATAATGTTATAAGTCAAACCTATTTTAACACCATTCACTTTGAAGCGAAACAACGAAATGCCAAGATTAGCGGAAAAAACTTATTTACCATTGAAGCACAACACTTTTAAACGTATTTAATACTCCTTTACTACAGCACACCTGTGTGCATGGTAATTTGTTACAAAATTCGTTTATAGCCGCCAATTTTTTTTTCTTGTATCCACTTGATTCCGTTTTGAAAAACAGTGTGTAATGAACGCTCTATAAAATGCAATCGTGTTGCGTATTTACTATTATAATGTCGTAATTTCCTGACTCGGATCAATCTCCGACCATTATCTCCAATTAGTTTCAGGAATTGGCTTGTAAATTAAGCGATAATTTTTATCATTACGCGCCAGCAATGACGTTTTTTACAGCTCAAATTAATTCATATTTAAATCGTCTTCTTCGCAAACAATAAATTGTAACAGTTTCTTTATTAATTGCAGGAATTTATGCATCAGAGTTTTATATACAGGATGTTCCAAATTCTTTAAATATTCATTTTATCTACACCAAATACGTTTTCATATAAATTGAGAGAAAAGACGTTTTATGAGTAAATTTCACTTTTAGCTCGCCGTTTACAAACAATAAATTGTATTTGTATCTTTTTGAGAATTTGCGGCATAAAGTTTTTATATGCTCAGCGGATTACAAATTCTTAAATAGAATAATTTCATATTTACTTCTAAAACGAATCTAATTTCACACTTATAATCCTTATATAAATCGAGACAACAGAGTTTTTATAGCAAAATTTAATTTATTTTTAAATCTCCTTGCGCAAATATTAAATTAAATTGCGACATTTTTAATTAATTGCACCATATATTTCCATATATAACATGTTGCAAATATTCTTATTTATTGTAAAATCGTTTAATATATTTTTGCAATTAAATTTAATTTATTTTTATTTGTGAATTAAAACGTCTAAATACTCAATATTTACATTGGGATTTGATTATAAGAAAACCGTGCGAAAAGGATTTAATTTTATAGTTGTAATTGTGTAAATTGAGCGAAAACCATAAATTCTAATAGTTTTCTTATTAATCCCAGGAATTTGTGAACCAGAATGTCTATATAAAGAATAAAAATTGGCTAAAAAGAACAGAATTGCATACTTAAGTATTAATCGAAACAAAAAAGTTTTTATAGCTTAAATTAATTTATTTTTAAATTTTCTTTTACAAACAATAAATTGTAACAATTTCTCATTAATTGCAGCAATTTGCACAGCAGAACTTCTATATACAGGATGCTATAAACGCATAAAATCTGTTATTGAGGTTGGAAAAGTGTCTAAAAGAAATTGAAATGATGTATATGAAATATCATGAAACAAGTTAAAATTACTTCATTTTCAAATTTTCTATTGCAAACAATAAATTGCTGTAATCTAATAAAACGAATAAAAAATATAAATGAAGACAAAATTTGTTTTTAGAGTTAAATCGTTTTAAATTTTCTTATGAAAACAATAAATTATAACATTTTAATAATTAATTATAAGAACTTTAGAATCTAGTATCAGAATTTCTATGTTATAGATGCTTAGAATTTACATTGGAGGTTGATTTCTTTTGAAAAAATCATTTACAATAGTAGAATTTATACTTACAACCATGTAAATCGAGAGAAAATTGAAATCTACATAATTCTGTCATTTATTTCAACGTAAAATAAAAGTTAGATGCCTTCAAAAAAACATAAAAAATAAATGTCCATTCATTAAATTCATATTTAAAGACATACCTACGCTTAAAATTTATTTCTTCTTGGGAGAAGAAAAAAACGAACCGAATATTTATAATTGAATAATTGGCTGAGTTAGAAATGAATATTTGAAATGTTAAAAAATATAAAATTTCGCCGATTGCCATTTAAATATTAAATTTCTAACGTTACGTAAAAAAGTAAGGCGATCTGCTAGCTTATCTTCATACGTATAAATTTTCCAGCCTTGTATTTGTTTATTTAGATGATTAAAGGAGCGATTTTTAATTGCGATCGTGGTGCACATAAATTCTGTCGCGATGTAAAGATACGGCCGAGATTTTATCACACGTAAAAAATTTATAACTTAATTGTTGCTTTCATCGTCGCTTTGTTTCGAAGAAGAAAATAATATTTGTGTGAAAAAAGAAAATTATTTACGACGTCCATTTTCTCCCGATTAAAATTTTTTAATAGCACACACCTGACGAAAAATATTAGAAAAGCTAGTGAAGCAATCATCCGCTTCTTCTACTTCTACTTCTTGTTGTTGTTCGTCTTCTTCTTCTTGTTCTTCGTCTGCTTGTGCATGATGTGGTTTGGTTTCGGTTCAATGCATTCTTTCGATACACTTCTATTTTTATATTTTTTCCTCTGTTGCTATTAAGCATTACATGAAATTTATCTTGTAACAGTAGAATTTTTTATATTGATGAATATACATGGTGATTCTGCTAAATTGCCTTAATTAGCCGTACATTGAAAAGTTTGACACGGAAATTAATTTCGTTTTTCTCGATTATAGATTAATGCCGCCATCAATTCTGATATCAATTAGTAAAATTAAAACAATTAATTTTTCCATCCTTGCAATAAATTTTAATGTATAATTAACCGAATCTATCACATTGCCAAATCGTTCACATATTTCAACTTTAATTAATTTTTTACGCCGCAAACCTCATATAATTAATTGCTTCAAATTTGCTATCAAATTGTGTCAAGATGTTAAAATTTAGTTTAGAAAACTTTACTCGAGTAGTATTAATTCCAATAATAAAAAAAGACTTTTATATCATAGTCAAATATGTTAATTTTAGTGGATCGTATAATAAAATATAAATATTTATGTGTTAATTTACTGAAATTTATTAGTAATAGCAAACATATTTTTACTCGTTTACATTGTTGTTGCTTTTAAGTGATTTTCCAGCAAAATATTTTTCCTCGATGATAATTAGTAATAAAACAACCTAATTTTTTATGCATGTTTCGTAAACAACGCAATCAACGACAACAACACAATTTGACATACAATACATAAATAAAATTTGTTTATTTAATAAATTTCTATTAATTAATAATTTATATCAAAAAGCTTAATTTAATAGATATATATTTTTTAAAATGCCATGTGCTAATGAAACGTTAATTAAGATCCAATCTTAATTGTTTTTGACAGAAATGATACTTTATACCTAATACATCTAATTAATAAGATATTATTGAAATTAATGTAATGTTATACAGCTGGACATTTTTGTGCTAAAACATATCATTATTTAATTAATCTAGCAAAAAAAACAAATTTTGCTATATTATTGCTAATTAATCATGCTATTCATTATCGATATGGAAAACACAAAAGTGGCCACACAAATAAATTAAAATGTGAAATATAACGAAATCGTATAATTATAGAAACAATAACTAGATATTTACTGGGTATAGTTAACAAAATGGCTCGATTAATCTGCGTTTAACAAACAATTGATTTGATGCGTATCTCTGTCGGAACGACATTCTATTGCATTTAATAAATCATAATTAATAAAATATCTAGATTGTTGTTGCTGAAAACACTCGGTGTATAGCGCTATTCAGCATTTTATCTGAACGCACATCGATTTCTGTCTAGCCGCATCTTACGAGTACGTAATGATGAATTTATTTATTGTTAGTACAATTCCAGCGTATATTCATCAAGCATGTGCTGCTTTTGATTATAAAAAAAAATAATAAAAATAACGTTCTGGTTATGGCCTAATTGTTTTATACGAACGTTCATACATTTTATATTATAACATTTTACTTTTATATTCTTATTAGAAACCTGTCGGTTGGAATTAGCTCCAATATAAAAGTGTATCTATCTATTTAAACGTACTTAGTTGTAATTGATTAATTAAAAGTAATTTTGAAGACGTTGATTATAGAATGAAATATACAGGATATGATTTTCTAAAGCAAATGAGTTATCAAAAACGAGTTTAAGATGATTTTTTTTCTTGTTGTTGTTTCAGTTTTTATTTTAGAAAACGTGTATTTCACATAAGTACCGTAACTAATAGTATAATAAACGTAATAAAGTGTAACAAGTATATCTAATGATGACAATTTTAGAATTATTTAACCGCGCCGCAATGTGAATATAACATATTCGTTCCTTTTAGATGAAATGAAATGAATTTACAAGTAACTGGACAAGCCGTATATACTAAATGTTATTGTCTAAAAACTCAAACTCTATTTTAGATAGAACAAAAGATAAATTAAATGAGAATAATTCAAGAATTTATATACTATATATAAGAGTATACGAGCCTTTCTAGATTCGTCACATTGCTATTGATCATCAGGCAAAAAATTGTTTATCACATTGTAGCATCTGTGCTATAAATAAAACCGTCACAAATTTGTAACGAATTATTTTACGTGAAACGTTCGCCGTAAATAAAAACGAAACAGATTGGCAATCAATTGATTTCTACACCTTATACCTACCTATCAATTTTTATTTGCACTCATAGATAGACATTAGAAGATCTCTCTTTGCAGTCACGCAAAATCGGTACCTAATACATTTCCATTATTGCGATCGAATGCAAATCGCCATTAATAAAAAATCACGCCTCGCCTATTACGCTCGAAAATACATGTTTTAATCAATCATTACGAATTTAGAAGGATGGTAATAAAAGTGTATGAAAACGGAAGAAAATCGTGCCACAAAACTGGGAATAAAATAAAGCTATTATTTATTGATCATTTCTTGCACGCGTATGTTTGCATGTGGGTAAATTACATAAGAAATAAAAAAAAAACATTTCAAAACATAATCAAAAACTCATGCGCCGAACGAACACAAAAAAAACTTTCTTGTTATTATATTTTATTATGTTGATGATGCCCAACAACAACAACACAACTTGCCGCAAACTTTAACATATTTTCTACCATAAATTCGTCTAAATACAGCAATCAGTGGAATGAACCGCTTGCTCTCGCACAGTACGGTAGCGAAGTGCAAATTAGCGCTTAATGAATAGTGTTAAAATTAGAGATAAATTTTATTGTTGAAAGATGGTAGTAATTAGCAAAAATGAATCAATTTCATTTGTAATATTAATGAAAATTTAAGGTGTCCTATGATACGGTAGCAATAGATCAAAATAAAAGTGATTTTTGCTGAAAAATTATCGGAATTGATAAAAAAATGTTGAATAAAACGCTAATTTGTATTACAAAGACATAATTTTATTACTAACCAAACATATTCATAATAAATTACTTCGCAATACAACAATATTTTGCTGAAAAATCATAACAATTAATTAACGCTTAATGAATAGTGTTAAAATTGGAGATAAATTTTATTGTTGAAAGATGGTAGTAATTTGCAAAAATGTATCAATTTCATGTGTCATGTTGATGAAAATTTAAGCTGCCCTATGATACGGTAGCACTACAGCAAAATAAATGTGTTTTTGCTGGAAAATTATCGCAATTGATAAAAAAATGTTGAATAAAACGCTAATTTGTATTACAAAGACATAATTTTATTAAGTAATAACTAACCATCATGCCCATAATAAATTACTTCGCAATGTAACAATATTTTGCTGAAAAATCATCACAATGAATAACAATGTTTCATTCCTCACTGATTTATTTCCATTATTATTATTTTTAGTGCTAAAAATGGAAGTCATTAGCAAACGTATTTTTTATTTCATCATAAATTCATATGCTTAATTGACAATAAAGTTTTAATGTTGATGAAATTTAAGGCCGGAAAACTAAGGTATTTTCTTTCATAATTTCAATCAAGTAAAACTCTGTTCTCATATTACAATACATGGTAGCAAATAATAAATTAGTACGCAATAAGTAACATTAAAGTTTTGAAATAAGAAATATTTTATTAGAAGGCAATGGGAATTAATAAAACAATTTTTAATCGATAATTTATTTCAACAAGATGTAATTTTTATTATATTGTTATTGATAATTAGAAAATTTTATTATTCACTTTACTTCATTATTTCATTATAAATTTATAATTTTTTTTTCTATTTTATATAATGAATGAAAAATTAAACCGAGCAAACTTTAAGATATTTTATTTCATAATTCCAATCAAGCAAAACGCTAGTCTCGTATTACAAGATAGCGAATAACAAATTTGTTCACAGCACAATAAAATTAATAACAATGAAGTTGTTAAGTAGTACATAATATATTTTGATGAAAATGTTTCGGTTTAATAAAAATGTTTTTTACTTTGTTCTTAATTGAATTATTAACTATTAGCAAATACGTTTTATTATTAATCATGAATAGATTCAAAGTTCAAATAAATTTTTATATGTTTATGCGAAATTTTAGATTCTTTTATAATTCCAATCAAGTAAAACGCTGTTCTCGTATTACATGGTAGCGAATAACAAATGATTACGCAATAGAACGCAATAAATAATATGAAAGATTGAGATGCGATTTAGAATTTTTGAAAAACGATGGGAATTAATAAAAATGCTTCATCATTCACTGATTTATCTCGACCAGACGTGATTTTATTCTAATTTCTATTATTTCTCTATATAGGACAAGTTCAAGTAAGGTTTGTGGTTGTTCGAGACCACTTTGCGGTTTAAATTTCTTTTCTAATTCCTCATATTCTATGGCAAATGGCAAATAAAATTCAGTGAAAGCCGTTAAATCGTAACGATGAATCAAATCTAATAAAATAAATAATAAGTATAATAATTAGTCTAAAAGCCTCAATAATTATTAGATATGCGTATTCATTATGGATAATAATAAATTTTATTCTCCCGCAAATTATTTCGCGTAATGAATGTGTTATTTGCACTGTATTTTGAGCCGAAGTATTCCTTAAATACACATTACGAACGTAAACAGCCAGCAATACTTGTCCTAATAATGTAGCTATGAGACCATGTAGGTCTCAAAGGTATTATAAACATATTTGCTGAGCTAAAATAAAGATGTAGATGATTTCATTTCCTTAGATAGCCTGCACAAAGAGAGGAAAATTGTGCATAAAATATAACCAGTTACAGTTATTACATACAATTTCAACTCCTTTATGTCATAAACTGCACTTTTGACTAATTTAGGCAACTCGAACAATAATTTAATATCAGTAAAAGTGGAATTATTGAATTCGAAACTTTAAAATAGCCGTCGTAATTAATATTATTTTCATGCGCCCGTCTTTATGTCGACATTTTTATTCGTTTGCTTGCTTGTCCGATCTTAATCTCCTTTTAATCATAGTCAACACAAGTATTATGCTAATGGAGATATGTGTAAAAATCCAACCATCAATCACATCATCAAATCACAAACTCTATTAAAATTTAATGTGAATGAATTTCAACATGATTTCACTATTATTTAAAAAATGTGTAATGCCAGCGCTAATATGCGTTATTTATATAACAATATAAATAAAATCTCTTTGTACCATTTTAAATTTATAGCGATGTTAGATATTCTTAAATAATGTTTTGCCTTCTTACGTATTTCTTAAGAATTCTGAATTGTAACAACACTAACAACACGTGTTAATTCCTATCCCGCTGTCAGAGGGCATAATTTAAAATGCATACTTTGAATAATCTCGTTTGGAGAAAAAGTTTAATTAATGCATAAAATTAATTTAATTGGAAAATATACGATTGACAACAATAATTTTACAATTTTATATAATTTATGTAAAACTAACACATTTAATGTAGTAGAAACTCGCTGCGAATTTAATTATTTCAGTTGCAAGAAACGAAATTAATCTTGTATAAAATGTTATTAAAACTAACTGTGCACCAATGTTATAAATCTTCGCTAATTAATAATTATTTAAATTGTTACAGAGCGTTTAAAAATTATTTGTAACAGGACAAAGTGCGTCATCAAGCATAATACATCAAAGTGATTATGTGCTGTTGCAATCTTCTTTGATAAATACGACGATCTGTTCGCGTCTCCGTTTCGCCTAGCTCCCAACATCGAAGCTCTTTTCAGTCTTTGTTTATTTAGATTAATATTATATATCGTTTCTATTATTACGCTTTTCAAAAAGTAAAAAAAAAATGTAGTTACATCGCATGCATGCAACGCAACTTTCATCGTTTTTATTATTTTGACTGACAGGTCAGTGTTAAAGGTTATTGTGTTTATTATCTTGTACACGTTCTAGCTTCTTCCAGTTTTTTTTCTTTATACATATGAAAAAAAAAACGTTGTCCTTCTGTAATGTATGCGATGAAATTAAATCAAGGTGCACTTTCTAGTACTCGTATAATATACATAAATTTCAATTCGTAGTGAAATGAAAATTTAATTTATAAGCATCTAGAAAGTATTTTCGGACGATAATATGTAAAATATTTTAAAATAATTGTTTCATTCTTTTTGGGCATGTTTTTTTACCGAGAATTATTAATTTACTTATTTCGAAATGGTTATTTTTTTCAAGTTTCGCCGTAAACCAATTTTTTTATTATCCGAAATAGAATTTATTACTCTCACAAGTGTATAAGTAAAATTATATTTTTTCTCGCATTTAATAAGGCTATAAAATATGATGTTGCTTATATGATACGCTCCATGATACATCTAGGTTATAAATACTCACTATTTGTTCAACAAAAAAAATTACAAATTCGTGTCATTTATTTCATTAACACTTTACAACCGTCTGCATAATTGTTTTTAATGATTTACACGTTTGCTTTGTGAGAAAAATAACCACTTCCGAGCTTTAGTTTTGCACACCTTTCTTCCAGTCTCTCAATACGTGTAATTTAGAAAGAAAACAGGAGCAAAACTGTTTCACATAATTTATTAATTTTTGCATGCAACAGCACTCATTTTCGCAAAACAAAGCATACTGTAAATCAAATCGATAAATAAGTGATCATAAAACTATAAATAACATCACTTACACTCTAAATTTCGTAATCTAATTTATAGCGAAATTGCAAGGAAATAACAGTGATTGTGCAGCAGCAGCGCAGCAGCGCAGCTGTGTCAATTTCGTCCCCAACATAAATATTTTCCAAATTAAGATATTTCATTGAATTGTGCTCATTTCGTGTCGTTTAGTGCTTTGCTGCAAGTTATTTCATTTTGCCCATGTGCAACTCCTAAAAAACCATAATTCAATTTCATTGACAAACGATTAAATTATTACACATTTTCTGTTGCTTTGCTATTACAATAATGTATTCCCACAATTATGTTGACTATTTTTAATAAATATCTAACATATTTTGATTTATGAACTTATTATTATCATTGATTAAAAAATTACATAAATGCGAAACAGGACATTTACGCAGGTTTTGAGATGTAGAGGGCACAATTAATGACATTTCCGAATTAACCCGATAGTAGAGTTCCAGCAACTTAAACCTTAGGAAGCCTGCAATCTTCTGAGAATTTCGTTGAATTAAATAAAGTTTGGGAGAATAGAATAGATTTCAAGTTGACTAAGATTTGAAATATTGAAGACATAGTTGAAGCATTCGGATCAATTCCTAAATGTCATTAGTGGCGATCTCTAAATCTCGAAATTTGTGTAAATTTGCGGTTTCACATTTATGTAATTTTTTAACCAATATCTATTATTATACAAATTAGTAGGAAGAGAATTAGACACTATGGTAGAAAAACTAAAAAAAAAAGAAAAACTAAAACTCTAATCTATGGATGGATAAGGATAAAAAATTTAAATAATTTATTTCATAAATGAGTAGAAAAAGAAGTAGCATAAGAAATTAAAAATTGAAAGAAAGTGAGTGATAAAAAAATTACAAATTACTAGAACAATAAATAAGTTGGAGTACAAAGCTTGTACAATTTAATTTCCATAAAATGCATGCCGTCTTGACGCAGCCTTAAAATACGATATTAATGCGCATATCTAAAAATCTCAGCTAGGTATATAATAATTGAGTAGTTGAATTCTGAGACCACCAGGAATTCAGTCGCAGTTAGAAAATCGTTTTCCTATACATACAACCGTAATTTGTAATCCGAAAACACGTTGCGTATACATACACCGGCTGGAGATAACTAATTAACAATTCTAGAGTTACAAAATGCACTCTTGTTTATTTAAAATGCACGCCAAATAACAACAAAACAATGGAATTGTTTCTAACAAGCTGGTGCGTTTGTTGCGCATTTTATTGCACGAACCATCAATAAAATAACGTATTATGTGAATGATTTTTATGCACACTCTGCACATGTTTGGAAAGGAATAGATTACGTATATACATTATTGTATAAGAAAATAACAACAACAGAAACAACAGCAACAAAAAAAAACATACTCCTAGTAAATTGGATGAAGGTGGCTTAATTCACATAGGCGTCATAAATGTTATTGATTATGTAATTATCTAGAATTATCAAAATAATGCCCACACGTTCACAGCTCTAAATCATCGAATATGCGTTGTCGCTGTTGTTACGCTTTTTTTCAGCGATTGTATCGATTCGGTGCGACACACTGATTCATTCGAATTGATTATTATTGAATTTGAATAAAGCTGATTGATATTAACTGGTTTAGAAACTCTTTTTTTTTATTTATTAATTTCGTTGCGTTTTTTGACAAGGAAATGCTTGCGTAGTAAAATATTTTGAATGAGTGTGTTTATCATCATCATACTATTCGATTTTCTCATGACAGTGACAGGCTATAATTTATTAATTATTGAATTAATAAAATAATGTCAGATGATATAAATTTTTTCAATTTGAATATTGAATCAATTTAGTTTTTTTTCTACTTCTATTTCTCATTGATGTGTCAAAATTAGATTATTGCTGCGTTAATGTTGAGTGTATGATGCTTGCAACAATTTTCATTTCTATAATTATTTCTTCTCGAGATATCGACTAATTAAATATAGAATTTAAATGAAGTAACGTTACTTTGATAGGTATTAAATGTGTTAGAAATTTTATTTATGATTACTGTTTTTTGACACGGAAATGCACACAACAACCGGCAATATTTCGGACATGTATTCATCATATTATTGCATTTTATGACAGTGACAAGCCGTAATTTATTTTAACACCATCGTTGTTGGTTTTTTCTTTTCTGGAATGTGCACGTCGCCGCGCAGCGTTCCCTCGATTTTGACTAATTTGTGTCAAAATGTTTACATATATCATGGCTTAATTACCAGCCTCATTGTATACAAGTGTTTGTAATTGCATCTGTTGCCTTTTCTTCTTCTAGTCTAGTGTATAATTTTAATTGCGGCTATTTCGATATGCGCAAGTGTTTAAAAAATTGTTGGCATAGCTTAAGCGAGCTTAACCTACATTATTATACGTACCATACGTACTTACATCTAATCTATACAATGTGTTTTTAGATAAGCGCTCGATGCATTCGAATCTCATTAAGATCGTAAATGTGCGTAGATGCAGATTCGATTATGTCAATCGGACGATGTAGATGTTAATAAATTTCGTTTCGGCATAGAACATTAATTAGATTTGTACGTATCGATTCAAATACATATACATATTTTTTCTTCTGTTTGCTTGATTATTTATCTTAATTCGAATTTGGCAATCTTTTCAGGTAGTTGGCCAGATATTTATCACAAACGTTATTATTGTTTATAAATGGAGTTTTTAATTGGCCAAGGGCACAAATTTAAATAGAACTAATTTTTCATTCTGCTTTATCATGATTTTCAAACGTAAGTTGAAAAATTACCGAAACAAAGTAATTAAAAAAACAAAGCGTATATTTCCAGCATTGCATAATAAGTACATTCAGTTATAACAGAAATTTATATTTGAAACATAATTGATTACACTACATATAGTGAGTATTTTTTTATAAAAACTTGCGGCAAAAACTGTAAATCTACGTTCAATCAAATGTTTACCGTAAAATGGAGTACCTACTTATCTACAAATTAGTACAAACACTCTATATATTTTTATTAATTATCTAGTAAAATTCTAGTTGGTTTATTATAATTGAATTACTTCAATTCAACAAAAAAGCGACTTTAATTTGTTTTTTAAACTGTTTGTTAATTTGCAGCGAAAGAATTAATTAAAATATCCAGTTTTAATTTATGTATTTTAAACGGTTGTTTTTATACTCTATTTTTTACAATTAAAAAACACTTTTCGTTTTAATAAATAAATTATAAATCGCATTTATTTATGAATTAAACGCTAATATAATATTTATTTATTTATCGCAACAACACCTCGAAATATCCCTTTTGTTGGAATAATCATTTCTGTGCACAAAATACTTTTCACTCTAATAAAATATTATTTTATTTACGCTGGTCAATATTAGTTGCTTGAATAAAGCCTAACACACACCTAGCAAACAAATCGCAAAACACCCATGTATAGATAACAATCTGGACTGTTTGTTCTATGATATTTTTGACGCGCTGCGAAGTGTCATGGAATAAAAATGCTATGTGTAATGTGCCAAGTTTTCCATTCGAGTTGATTTAAAATTGTGTGACAGAACTTCAATTCTTGATTGTTTAGAGAATTTTAAAAATATGTAGTGTGGCAAATCACATAGTAATACAAATAAGCACAAACACATTTTTTTAAGAGATGCACGATTCTAATTTTTGATTTTTCATCTCCTTAAAACCCTTTCAAAACTTCGCAATTTACTAAATTCGAAGGGTGGGCTTGAAACATTTCATTGTAACGTTTTAGTCGATGCATTATTGGAACAGGACTTGAATCATTTCCACGATTTTCCTGGAGGCTGTGTATACTAGTTTTCAGAATAACAAACAATCTGTGAAAAATGCTTTCTCGTGCGTAAATGTCAATTTTACGCACTCAATTATAAATAACAATTTCATTTTAAGTTTTTCAAGTTTTTTTTTTGTTACTTCAACTACTTATTGTATTAAAATATAAATGGTATAAAACGCGGTGTTTACCTCTTGAAGTTTGAGTAATTGCGTAATACTTATTATATTTTTATAAACCCATTTTAGAGTTAAGTACAAGCTAAACATTTAATGTATCTTAAATTGTAACAATTGTTTCCTGGAAAGTAATGGCCACATTGCGTAATTGCGCCAAATAAAAAATAAATTAACGCCTGCAAACGAAAAATTTAAGTACAATACATTTATAAAAAATCAGAATATTGTACCTATATAGTAATATAATATGATATATGAAATGAAATATAAAAATGTGCGGCATGTTGAAATACAACTAATAGAATATAATAGAATATAATACAACAAGTGCGCTTCGGATTCGCCTGGGTTTTACGTAAAAGTTCAGCTCGTTAGAAAAAATGTATTCAATACAAAAATAAATTGTATGCGTTTGTGCTGTTGCCGTTGTTGTTGTTGTTGTTGTTGCTGTTGTAGTGAAAGTGTTAATCTTGCCATAATGATAGTATATTAAACCAAATGAATTAGATTTTCATCAAAGAATTTACATAAGTTAAGTAATCGCAATTTATTTTTTAACTAAAACAACAATAATTGTTTATGTATTAAGGTGCAGTTTGATACTTTCACCGAAATGTAAAACGAATGAAAAGAAAATTTCTTATAACGATGCCTTTATTTACATCTATGAGCAAATACATACAATTTAAATATAATATTTCTTACCTCTTTCGAATCGCCGGCGAGTGCTTAAAGAGAAAATCAAAAATGAAATTTATATGCTTTCCATCATGTTTAATTCAACGTTCATTATACATAGATATAACATAACAAACAAACATAGTCTATGATGAAAATGAAAAATTAAAATTTCGTACACTTTTAGCGTTTTAGCGTCGTCGAGTTTAGGAGTAAAGTAAACGGTTGTGGCAGATTTAAAACCACTTAAAGACATAATCTCTCCACTCGAATGCTTTATATAAATAAGGATATAATGGATTTTATAATCAACTTAGTATAGTAAATAAGAAAATTATTAATGTGTAATAAAAATTAAAAAGCAAAACGCTTTAATAGTTATAATCATAAAATAAGGAAAATAACATAAAGCAAAATGCGATGGGTGACCAAAACGAAAAAATGCTTTCTATAAATACGAGTACGTTCGTTGCTTGATTAAATTGCATCAATAATTATAATTTTTATATCATAAGCAATTTATTTAAACCATCATTATTTATATAATCAAACATGATGTTGATTATGTTTTATTTATGCCTATTTACAAGTATAAATAACTATATGTATGTAAGTATGTACAGTACATACATTTTTGTAATGCATTGCGAATTGTCGACGGTGAAGTAAATGTTGAATTGTGCACATTTTATGTTATATTGATGGATGCTTTTCTTTTGTTTTCTTCAAAAAATGCGTGGCATGGAATGCGCTTTAAAGTGTTATAATTACTTTTTGTTTGATGGTTTGAGGTTGATGATGAATGAATGAAAATGGCACGAAATTATTTTTTGCAACTCACTCACGTACTTCTAATTAAAAAATTATGATGATACTGCAAAATAATTAATTAAAAGCGTTTTGCTAAATGTTTTATTTCAAACGTAAAACAATATGTAATTAATTTCTCTTGCAGTGAAACAAAATTACTTTTTTCCTCAAGACTATAAAACTTTTTACATTACTTACGATTATCCACAACTAAGCAACAACAACAACATCAACAACAACGACATCGACGATGAGATTTATTTATTTATTTATTTATTTATTAACAACTACTATCTACTTGAATCGTTTAAATTTTGCTTAATGTCCAATAATAACTAACAAAATTTATTTAAAAAAAAATAATTGCATTTTCACTATCACAAATAATTAAAATTATAATTAAATGTGAATGCAGCATCATAAAGCGATTTATATTACGTTTTCAGGGAAAAGTTGTTGCAATTATCGTCAATGTATTGACAATATAATCACACTAATGATCATAATTATTTATAAAATTTTCTAATTATTTATAATAATCATAATTTCATACCTTTTATTTCAAATAAAACTAAATTATTGCCTTTTTTCACCTTTCGACTGGATGGAAACGCTTGGCTTAATTAAAAACGAAATTTGAAATTACAAAAAAAATCTAATTAACTTTTTGCATATGGGTACGCGAGTAATAATCATAATGAAATTAAACGGCTAGGAATTGCATTAAATCATCATTAATCAATGTTTAATTAATGGTGATTTATCAAAAATGGCATGCAAAAATTGTTTTATGTGAAAAAATTTGGGTCAGAAACGATGAAATCTTTTATTCATACTAACAAACAAAAAAGACCATTAAAACTACTGTAATTGTACCAAAATGGAATATTTTATTGAATAATATAAGGGGTGTTCCAAAAATCGCGACTTTTTTGCGCAATAGATATTTCTTTATTGCACTATTATTTATAAAAAAAATGATAACACACACTCAATAATCCTATGCAAGTTTTGTATGTAAAGTATGCTGAATTCGCGAGAGTTTTACTACAGTTAATATATTTCATACCAAAACAGGAAATAATAATAAATAGAGTTTATGTCTAATAATTTAAAACATAATTTAAACTAAAATATAAAACGTTTATTGTCGCTCAATCATGCTCAAAAGAAATGGTTCATTGTATAATGAAAACATAACCTATTTATTTTATTTAACAATTATTTAAAAAAAATGTGTTGTTTCTAAGAAAAATGAAAATGTCAATCCATATTTGGACATCCTTTCGTTGACTTATTTTGCCATGCGACGAAAACTGAATTATTTTATTCTATCATCATTATGCCAGATACATATGCGATTAGGTTGAAAGTGTAGGAAGCAGCGAGAAATGCTTCTTTCCATCCGCGTCTCGAATCTTATCGTCATAAGACACATTTCATGATAGAAATTAATCGGATATCCCCAATATAAAACACAATCATTAATTAAAATGTTTTTATTCGATGCTAATTAATTAATATGCTTCGAAATTGGTTTTTTTTCCTGTAGTATTGCCGTGTGGTCTAAACAAGATTAATATATTCCAATCCCATTACCTCGTTAATTTATCAAAATCGTTATTAATTATATGAATTTTGCAGTATTTGTAAAGGAAAAATGGGTTATTTACATTTAATAGTTTGGTCGTTTGTTGTTGCTTAATAACAATATATATTGTTATTTTAATTACTTTAGCACGTAGTTAACAATTCACGCTTTGCTAATTTTTTACATTTTCGTACCGCGAATGTTTTCGTTATTTTTAAAGCGAAAATATTTTATGTGCCTTGCGCACTCATCTTTCCTATAACTGTTTATGTTAATTTATTTCAGTTTGTTAGCTTAAACGAATGATAATTTAACAACGTTGACGTTTTGTTTTAAATCTGCGCATATCAATTATAATTGGATTTCATTCTTGCATTACGATGCGTTAATTCGAAATCAATTTATTATTGGTAAAATGCCGATCGTGAGATGGATTCTATTTATCGCAGGACGAGATAATTATTTTACATATTAGGAATACTTTTTAAATTTTAATTATCTATTTATAGATATTAAAGATAACATTTTTATCGTTTGGAAATAGATAGATAGAGTAGTTGTATAGTTACTAGACAATCTTTTCTAGAGTTTAATTATCTTCTTAATTAATTAGGTGAATAATATGAATATTGATTTTTTAATCGTGTGCTTATCCGTAATGTATTAATTATTTTTAATTAATTAATATTCAATAGCGTGATGTTGCTGTTGTTGTTGTTTTTTATCATTTTTTTTTAGTTATTGATCGGATAAAATATTGATGAGGAAATAAAACTATATAATTTTACGTACATTCAACATTCCATATTTTTCACCTTTCTGAATAATAAAGTGTAAATCATTTAATAGACAATTACAGAACGTTCAACTGCAAAATAAATTATTTATTGAAAAATGCTGTATTGTATTATATTAATAAACATACACTGCATAACATAATTAGCATATAAATTAAATATTGTTTTTGAATTACAATCGAATATTGATTTAGTTTTGTTTTGTTTTCTCAAGATGCGAATAAACGAATAAATATGTATGTGCAATCATCTACATACAACATACTATCTATCTATACACACACATACTATAATATATCATAAAAAACGTTACTAAATTAAAAATATATAAATGCAGGCACTGCATCAGTCACTACTAACCTGTTTGTTTAGTATAAAAATGCATAATTTTAAACGCATACAACCGCAAAACATGTAATATTCGCTTCAATAAACATTTTATTGCATTTTATAGTAAATTAATGATTATTTAAAATCTTTTTACACTTTCAACTCTAAAAGCATTTGTGAGCGGTAGGTAGGTAGGTAGGATATAAGTAGGCATGCATGTATGTAAAAATTCATTACGTACTTAAGCTACAATATATTATTTGGCATAGTAAAAATTCACGTTTTTAATATACGTACTGTAATTCGAAATTACTCAGCAGAAATATGATGTATTATGATAACGTGAAATGATAAATGAAAAAGTATGCCAAGGAGGTAATTATTTGCAAATATATTCTTATTCCCTACCGAATATGTAAATACATACTTACTACAATGATGATAAAACCAAATGTCTGCAATTAAAGTTGAATGTAATGTATCCATTACCGAAATATTATGCAAGTAACAAAACATTTCCAATGTGCGATTTGAATAAAAGCTACTGGCAAAATTTCCACTATAACATACTTGTCAATCATCGCGGTTATAAATCGACCGGGCCTATTTTTTAACTTAATTATTTTCGACACTTTTAATTTATCGAAACTAAATTTAATGTAATAATCAATAAATGATTTCGGATTCTGTTTGATGTACTGTGTGCTCAATACATACCATTTCGATTGACTGCATTAAAAGGACCTAGAAAGTTCTATATTATTATTTAAACTTCTAGATTTTAATATCAAAGCTGGCTAATTGTTCATAAAACTAAGAAAAATGTTTATTAAATTTAGATTGTTGAACGTATAGAAAAAGATTATAATTATAAAACTTATAGAAATTGTTTAAGAGCTCCTTTTTAAACAATTTCCGTTAATGATTAAATTTTATGAACACACAAGCATTAGTAAAAAAAATGTTAGTGAAAACACTTTACTGTTGGTAAATTATTGACTATTTAAAATACATAAACAATTTATAGCGTTTTTTATCGATAATATTACTGTATATTATCAATTCTATAGATAATTAACCATATAATAATAATAATTGTCTACAAGGCTAACATTTTTGTCAAAAGTGAGAATTTAATTTGTTATTTTTGAATTTGCGTTTAAATAAAATGAAAAAAAAAACATGAATACCTTGAATAGCAAAAATTTGTTAACTTTTATGTTCGCATCCGAATAAAAAAATGAAATTGGTTTTGTTCGCTTAAATATCTTAAATAAAACCTTTTTTATAAACTCCTTTTGTTCGAAACAATCAACGAAAACAAAAAATCGAACCAATAAACAATGAATAAAAGAACGCTTAGAAATATCTTAAAAACAATTTTCTTTTTTTTTTGATTATTATATTACTCAACAACACTGCATTGCATTTAGAAAACAACAACAACAACAACCAAACCATGTATTTTAGATTAATTTAATTCATTTTGGGATGGGTATCAAAGACTCGAATCACAAGCACTCTCTTTTACTCTCAATTCCATACATATGTACACGCTCTTAGAAAACCAAAGAAACAGATTTATATATTATTATATTGTGAAGATCTATAAAAGCATGCAGGTAATGATAGAGCGTAGTAGTAAAGTATAGAACATGAATTAGAACAAGGAAAGAGCATACGCGCGCGCTCGCGCTTCTATTTCTATTTTCGTTGGAAATAATAAAAAAAGTATAGCGCGCTAAGAAAATAATAATGCGCTGTGTTATTATGAAGTAAGAAAAAAGCTATGCCGTCAGTAGCTCATGCACGAGTGACTAGAGAAATTGTAATACCGCACCTATCCTACCTACCAAATATTTTTTATCACCATCAAACTCAGCCATTTTCAAACATGATGGAGAAAAAAACGACTTTGTGGTTTTCAAAAATTAAATCGGTTATTAATTGATATACGACGCAGATGTATTTCAAACATGGAATTCGACTTTTACTCCTTGATAACGCTTTAATATGACAATAAATTAAATTCAAGCTTCAATTTAGAAAATCTGTACAGACAAGGTGTCTAAAAAATCTCATTACTATCTTTTACTTTTGACATTCATTGCCTATATATTTGTCTGTTTCATACTAAAATAAACTAAACTAATTCTTGCTCGTATATGTTTAAAAATGAACTTTATAAGTTAAGAATTAAAAGTTAAACTCAAATTGTTGATTCACAAACGTTTAATTAAAAATGAAAATAAAATTAAGAAATCGTCAATCATCCTTTGATCGAAATGCATTAACATTTTCGTAATTAGTAAGTTTAACTTTTAACTTTTACTTATTATCAAGTGACGACAGCACCAAAGTAAGAAATTTTTTTGTAATAAAAATGCACCTAGGATTTGCTAGTTAATATACTAATACCTATAAATAAATATTTAATAAATTCTAAAGATTTGCAATAAAAATATTCACTACTTGTTTCGTCTAATGCTAAGTACGTAAAGTAATTTATAAATTTTTGTACTGCATAACACTAATTTAGCACATTCATTCCATTTATCACATTACAAACATTCTCGATTGATTCGATTTCAGCAGTTAGAGATTTCTAGAGACGCACGTTTCTCATATAAGAATAGAGTTTGCACCAATCAAAATCCATCGCAGCAGATTCTTTGAAGTGCATGGAGAAGAAGTAATGAATAGAAGCAGTATATATGAAATGTGTGTTGTAGTGTTTCTGCATTTAAGAACATGCGTAGATACGTTTTCAATTATATTCAATTCCTTCAACTTAAATATGATACAAATAAGTTGTGAGAAATGTTTGTGTCGTTTGGACGATTTTTATACACCTTGTATGTGGAGAGTTTACGCTCAGATAAAATCAAAGTGAAATATTGCAGACATTTTAGATTTCTTGGTGGAAAGATAGTAATAATAAAGGGAAATCTCTTGGATTTATTGCTAATATAAATTTAATTATCTATACCAGTGTAATAAACGCTATCAATCTATTGTATTATAAAATAATAAGAGAGAAAAAGTAAAAAATACAGCTAGCATCGTAACGTATTTCTAAATGTGCGCAGCGTACAATTAATGACCAAAGCCTGAACATATTAACATAGCCTAATAAGTTTGACTTATAAATAAATGCATAAATGAAAATAATTAAGCGTTTGTATGTTTATTTTTATTTCAGATGGATGGAATTTATCTAAACAATATCTACTTACGCGTATATATGTGGATTTCCTCTCAATTTATTCTCTATTCATACCACACATCAAGTAAATAGTCTTTACACATTTCTTTAAAAACAACTAAACTTATTTTTAACGTTTAACTAGCTGTTCCTGCATTAGCATAAATTATCCGAGGCCAGAGATAAAAGAAAAGTTTCAATGCTGCTGATGGTAGAAGCATCTATTAATTACACATCTATTTAAGTACATATAAATAGTCATTTAGATGGTGGATGAGGATGCATAAGGTGTTTTGTGAAAATTTTTCTCTTATGCAAGGAGGTAAGCAGCATTCACCGATTGTTAATTTATTAGATAAAAGTAGGTAATTGATTGAAATCTAAAAAAAGATATATCTACATATTTTGTTTAATTAAGGTCTCTGCTATCACTCGTTTGTCTCTAAAACAGCTCGCACACAACGTTTTACTTACTACTACTATAAATATATCTACAAGCTTTTTACATTAATGTTATGTATAAAAATGCTATTGATGCTTCGATGGCGAGTAACTAAATACCATCAAATGGCGTTTAGTTTATTTTACTTACTTACTACAGGGAAAAATTGTTATTACACAAAATTCATGGAAAGTGAATAAATTATTTTCTGCAATGGCAACTTTCTGATTAAATGTAATGTTTTCTTTAATAATAAACTACTTTTACTTAGTAATTAAGTTATTTGCTTATTAATGTAACCGTTATTGTAATTTAACGGAAATTACCACATTAATAAAATTAGACAAATGGATTAATTTTCAAGAAAAAAAATTGCAATAAAAAATTAAATTAGAAACACTTTGCAAACGAAAAGTTTAACGACAAATAAAATGCAATTATCTAAAATTTACATTTTAAATCTTCTGAGAAATATAAATAGAAAATTTTAATTTAGAATATATAATTACAACAAAATTCTCAGAATCCATAATCTACTTTGTAGTTAGTTTATATTTTGCTGATAATGCGCCTTTGTTGAATGCATTTCGTTAATAATTTAGCTAATTAATTAACGTTGTGCGCGCGTAGTGGAATCTCGCTTTGTACTTACATACGACAGCGATTCTTAGATTATTAATTTTGCGAAAAAATGTAGAATGTTGATGGGGACACTAAAAACGAGTTTTTGCCAGCGATAATTATAAAAGGAGGAAAATTATGAAAAGAAAAGCAAATGGCGGAATTTATGCGCACCATTAAAAAAAAGCGGCAAACTTTCCTAGACACACTGTGTATACGAGTGCAAATATGCGAGTCACATTCTTCGTTCTCAGCTTCATAATACTTAAATCTCATTTATCGTGTAAAACAACAACGTGAGTAACTTTCAACTCCGTTCGTCTTCTTCAATCCGCCTCAGCAATTTTTCATTTTCTTCATCTATTATCATTGCAATGTGCGTCTTTTGAATCGCGGTAGCTGCGCGCAAAAAATGCGCAAGCCGCAACTTTATGAATAATAATTTCCAATTAACCGTAATTTTATCATTATTATTTTTTCATCGCGTTTAATTGAAGTCATTAATTCAAAACGCTCAGACATGAAGATGTTTTCAGAATTGCAGACTCCGTGAGTAAGTCTTGTTTCTAGATTTTTTTTATTACGCAATTCACATGGTTATGAATTCATATTCATAGCATCATCCGATCTCAAATAAAGATATATTTGCTGCTTTATCTTTTTATATAGCATTGTGCGCCTTTATTGTCTTATCCCGTTCAGTTTTATTTTGGAAATTTCTGATGATAATTTAATTTGTTAATTTTTTTCACTTTTTGTTTCTACATCTAAATGGAGCTTTATCTGATCAGCTTTCTTTTTTAGAAAATGTTTCATGTGGTATTGTTTACGCCTTGCCGTTGAGGAATACATATTTTTTGTTGGTTATTATGTGTGAAGTATAATTATTTATTTGGTGGTGGTGTAATGCTGGTAGTTAGATATGAGCTGTCGAAGAAAAATCGATAATTTATTCGGCAGTCAGTGGCGTTACAAAATGCACACCAAAAAGTTGAAGAAAAACGTTTTTTTTTATTTAATAATTAATTAATTAATTACTGTGTTGCGATTAATATCAGCTACATTTATATGCTAATAGTTTTGATAATAAATAATAATAAACAATATATTATTATTTCACTTTAGCGTAGCATGCGCTCCTATCATTTTTTATTCTAAATTAAATTGAAACCTAGAAAGTTATTATAAAAAAAACAATATATATGTAAATAAATTAAGAAATTTTAATACACAGTATGTATTTGATATTTAAACTAGTAAATGATTTAAATTAACATTTAATTTATAGAATTTATTAGTAGCGTAATTTAAAATTCTTATAGAAACATAATTTACCTATAATTATACTTATATATTTTTATTGCTTATTTATAAAATAAATCAAATTCTTCTTGATTCATCAATCGTGTTTTGTCACATGCTTCAAATGCTGCAACATGTAAAAATTAATTTAATTTAAAATGTTATCGAACATTATTTATAGGTTACCTTTTCATAGTTATTATTAATTATACTAAAAAGTGTTACTAACGATAATCATACAGGATGTATTTGGATATTCATTCTTGCGTTATTTTCTATACTAATCTTAAAACTACACCTACTTATTCAAAACTAACCATTATGCTTATGCATTATTTCTAAAAAAATGCAGGATCATAACAGCTTAGAACGAAAATGTGTCATAAAATACTATAAAAAATTATGACAGCCACTTTCTTTTTCCCTTGTGTTTTTTTTCCTTTCGTGTTTACATTAAACATATTTAAGATGTGATCATTTCGTTTTCATCTTATCGTTTGAATGAATAGATGAATTTATGGAAACTATCAATGACACTTTTATACTCATTTCACTTTAATGGACGCTACGTCTATGGAAGTTGTTGCTCGTTGTGTGTGCATATTTGATGTTTTAGTATTACACAAATACTAATATGAAAATCAATATTCAAATTCTCATTTAGACGTTAGCCTATAATTTGCTTTATAAAATACAAATGATTCGGTTTCTAAATACATTTATCTAGCGCCATACTACTTTACTGTAAAAGCAAAAGAAATCTGGACTGTAAAATTTATGTTATTGAATCGTATTTGTAAAAGATTAACCCATAAATCATTATATGAAAAATGTGTTGTAAGGCTTAAATCATAAACTCGCTTCGATGAAAAAGCTTAACAACATTTCTATTACAAGTACTTACCTACACACACATCCATACAATTCTGCTCATTTTATTTTGTGAATAAACGCTGCCACGGCAATTTCACAACTTTTATATTAAATTTGAATCTATTAAAGGAGTATCTATATTGATGTTAAAGATTGAATGAAACGTTTGAAGACATTAAAACAATTTGAAATTTTACCCTCCAGCTTCTTGAAATCTATTTACGTTGACTAAAGATAAATTAACGACTTTTTAATAATTTATTTTCATTTAGAAATTCGTACGAATACGAATACGAATATGTATATAACATTAATGTTAAAATGCGCAACGAAATGCAATTATATATTATTTATAATCTAATTCTCGTTTACATATTTAGTCATATAACGCCTAAAATCGTTGCTAAAATGTGTTAATTAGCTCTTACATTCCTAATTATATGACAGTTAAATTAAGGCTTTTAATTAGTTAATTTTCTGCTTTCAAATATTTTCCTTATACATGTTAAATTAAACTAGCGCATCATTAAATTTTAAATCTGAAATTAGTCTCAACCTAACCAACATTTCAACGAAATGATTGTTTCAAGCATTGATTGCAGCAACAATTCGACACTTTCAATTTTTAACTAATCGCGATCAATAACTCTTTATTCACAACCGCTTTTTCCTCATTATCGCACATTTATTATTAAGCTTAATTATCAATAATTATTATTATGACAGAAAATCTAACGAGATTTCAAATTATTATAAATAACACATCTTACGTATTTTACATCGTATAAAAACAATGCTTTATTTTTTTAATAAATTATTCATGATCATTTCATTATGGGAAAGAGCTAAGTGGAATAATTAAGCAATCGACTTCCTAATTAAATTCTACTTAATACATAAATGGAAAAATCTATATTTAAGTAAATTATTTTGTTATTAAGAGGCGTCGTCTCAGTTAACATTATATTCGGTTCCGGTCTTCCATCAAAAAACGTTTTCCTCATTTCGATTAATTGCACACTATTCGAACAAAACTTCTCTTACTTGCTCGAAAATAAATCATAAAGCGTATACGTATACGAGTACGACGGACCGATTTCGAAAATAAAAAATTGCTGTATTATATTTTAGTTGATTCGAAAACCGAGAAAAAAATAATTAATTAAATAGCCGTTTTATTACAATTATTAATAGGTGTACCTCTCCTAATCGCATTTTAGATTGTTCGAAGAAAGAAATTGTGTTTTAAGTGCTGCTCTTTATAGCAAGCACATTTAAATCTGTTGCTTTTTTTTGGCAAGAATCTTATTTGATAAGCATCAATTATAACACAGAAATATTACACTTTCACTTAATGGAGGCGATTTGTTAAATACCGAAACAGCATCGCCGCACTTCCCGTAGAATCGTAGATGAAACATTAATTATCACAACACAACAGAAAACAACAGAAAAAAATGAATCCGCATGTGACGTAACGGATTTCAAACGCACTTACGATTTATACCGAAAGACCGATTTGGAATAAAATATTTATCAGCATTCCACCGCAATTCCATTATAAAAAAGCAATTGCAATTGCTTCAGAAAGATTCATCTCGGAGAACTTTTAATTGAAATTAAATACAGAGAATTAGAAAAGCAACGTTTATAGATAGATGTAATGATTTAGATAACATGATACTTTTCATCTGATGTCTCGGATATTCAAATTAGCTTACATTCAATCATTTAATTTCATTACAAAAATGAGTTATAGGTTAGATCGTTAGATTATTATTAATTCCATCTTCGTTAAATTAATACCATTTTCTATTTTCCGTTAAATACATTCAAGTTTCACATTTTATATTATAACAACAACAATTGATTAATATAACATTTTGGTTTAGTGTCGAGTCATTTTTATGGGATTTTTGAATTACCATTTCAAATTGTGAATAAGCCTTAAACTTTCAGTGCGAATTTAAGAATTGCTTGTTTGTTTATTATGTACGCATTCACTTAATAACCGAGCATGTAATAAACGAGCAAATAAAGTGAAACGTAACTGCTAAAATAATACATCAGTGAAATGAAACATTTTCGACGATAGGGAAATTCTGAACGAGTGCGTTTTTCGCATATATGGCCTTCTTCCCACATACCAAATCGACACATTTACCATTATGATACGGGTTACAAGTTCTGCAAAGTACCTTCAAAGAACCATTAAGGTATTGTTTCATTACACGACAGCAAACCGAACCAAGGATAAGGTGGCACAATTTCGATGGGAAATACTCCATCCACATTTATCACCTTACCATTTTAATTAAATCAAAAAAAATCATTGCCAATGTGAGAAGTCATTAGCAAATAGATATGATCAAAATCTAATTCGTTTTATACACATAACATGAAATTAAACGAAGAGCTAATTTTTCAAAAGAAAATTGTGTATTGGATTGTTTTAAACTTTAAGCATTTTCTTTAATTTTTTTTTAAATTTATTTAAAAATATCGATATTTAAAACAAAAATATTATTTTATTCATTTAATCGAGAGCATTCCCATATACGTCAATAAAATATTTTGACTAATCGTTCATGGCTTTAAGAGTTCTACAAAAATGATAGGTAGTGGTTTTGCTTTATTGATCGATTTTTTCCTATAATTTTTCATTCCTTATACGTTTTTTTTTTCGTTTTCCTTCAGTAGATATAATCACATTCAAAATCTAAAATAGTAGTTGAAACAAATAATACCGGTCCTAAAATTTTTGCAAAAATAATTCTAATTTTTGTATATTTTATAATACAAAAAATTTAATTTTATTTCTGAAACTATTTTACGATCCCTAATTTTGCAATAAAGACTGCTTGAAGAGATATTATACATATTACGTTATTCGTAATTGTAGATTCATATAATAATACTTTACATTTATTTACTGTTTTGTTTTCGGAAATAATTCGGAACAGGTGTTATTTATTCATCTAAGCGTGGAAATTGTAATCAAATTCAGAACCAAAACAAATATGTAATTATACAGAAAATTTATATATAAAAAAAGGTATTGTTTCTCGAATCATCTTTACGTTTGACATGGCTACTTGTATTCTATTGCGTCCATAAAATCAAAATTGAATATTCCGTTAAGTCGAATTAAAGTAGAAACTTTTTTTATTCTATACACTGTCACTTTATTGAATAAATAAAACATTGTATTGGTAGCATTTTCACTTCTAGGTAAAATTAGCGGAAATAATGCATAAAATTGTGGCGGAAATTAATATTCAATTTAGCCAAAAGAGAATAATTAGCAATATTATGTTAGTATGCAGTCTTGACTAAAATAAATTAGCTTTTTATGTCCAACTAACTTAACCATTAAATTTTAATTAAAACTGTATGATGCAAACATTATATGAATCGTCATCTGGAATCTACATACATTATAATTATAAAATAGGAAAAATGATGATATGTATACAGATACGTTTAATTACAATGAGAATGTGATGTCCGAGAGTATGAAAAAGCGAGCCTTGATGAGTTGAAAGTATTACGTACATACTCCTCGTACGTTAATTTCCTTCATTTTTGGGCATTTTATGTAATTTTATGTAATTTTATCAATGCATACGATGATAGTAATCTGAATTTATAAGTGGTACACAGTGACATATAAAAAATTGTAACAAAAACATAACTTCCAAGTATTGTTTTTGACAAAGAAATTTTACACATAAAATTGCGGTTGCGGTTCCAAAATATGTACAAGTAAATTACAAACCGTGTCGCCGGTCGTCTGCAACATGTTTAAAAATGACTTTAAAGCCAGCATAAATTACACCTTCTATTTTTCTAAAATGTGGAACGAGGAATGAAAAAAAATCTTTCTTCTTTTAAAAGAGAAATTATCAAAACGTTAATTGCATTACCCTTGTTTTAAGTGATAGTAATACGCAAATAAAAGCATTTCGTTTCTGCGAAAAGCAGCGCGAGTCAGTCATGTCTCGAAATAGTTAGAATTGCGCCTTCTAATTACCATTTTTAACTTCATTTACCAAAATTTCAAACACACAAATCTCGTTTCGTAATTACACTCATTTTTTCTGTATTTTAGTATAACAATTGATTTAATTTATTTCTATAAATAAGAATTTGATTGAAATGTGTGTCAAGAAAATCAATGAGATCCACTTTCTATAATCTAACAAAACAACAAACATCATTGACAACAACACCACAAAACGCCTTACTATATCTTCCAACACCATCGGAAATTTCTAAATGCATTTATCATTTATTAATTTATTAATAAAAATATATATAAATGAGTTGATTAATGGTATTGCTAGATATTACTTTATATTGATGAATCGTTGCTTTTATTTGCAATGATAACAAATTATTGTCTTTTATATTATATTTTATAGCAGCCACCCCGCAATGTTTATCAAAGAGAGGAAAAAATCATCGACGCCGACAACTTTCTATTAAACCCACCACACAGCACATCATACATTTTTAAGCCATTTCCTTTCATCATTTATTAAAAACGTTAAATAATAACGATGAAAATTATATAACACTTAAGTTTAATAAACCATCAAGACAATTGTTTTAAATGATTACAATTATTTGCATGAATATTAACAAATAATTTGACTTTGTTTTATTTCTTTCATAAAACAAAAACGTCATTACGTGTAAAATAATAATGTAATAATGATAAATGTGAGAAAAACCTTCATAAAAATTACGAGCATGAATGAAAAACCTTTCCAAGGCTAGAAGATCAACGGTGTTTTTAACCTGAAAGAACCTTCATTTATATCATTTTCTTAATTATTAATATAGTTATAAATATCTGTGACAAATGAAGTTGTATGTTATTTTAATTAATACGCCATGTGGAAAAAACGGAGTAGATATATATTTTTACTTCGCGTTTGACATACGATAAATTATTTATGTTACTTTTACTCGGAATTTGAAAATCAATTATTGATCATTCATTATTTATTTGAAAAATTGAAACATGGAGCTTAATTAGTCGATTTGTTGTTGTTGTTGCGTTGTTTGTGTAACAAGTTAATTGGTTATTAGTCTGCTTTGTTTCTAATAAGGAGTTTTCACTACAAATGTTTATGTTCATATAAAACGGTAGTTTTCTTTTACTATGAAAAAATAGTTTCTAATTCATTGTATTGTAGTTAGCATTTATCGGAATTTTTATACAAATGTTACGACCATTGTTAATAATAAAAAAAAACACCCATTAGAAATTAGTTTATTCATCAATGAGTTTATTCAATTTTTTTATAGATAATAAATAAATAAATAAGTTTATATTCGCTATTCACACATTATTTACAGTATTTGCTTGTACTATCATAAAAATTGCAACGCATACCAACTAGAAAATTTCCACGAAAAATTTACATAAAATTAAAATAATAATCAATAAAATTCTACAATTGTTAATAACAAAAATAATCAATTAACATTATAAAGTGTTACGAAGACGTGCTTGGATATCGAATGTCATTAAATTGATGTTAAAATGATTTTTGAAAATTGAAATTGCGGCTGGTTTCAGTCACTGCTGCATGTAATGCATGTAATGCACTTCTTATTCAAAACTGATTCCAGTTCTTATAGAGTTTTTGCATTGCATTGGAATGATTATTATCATTACCTCGAGATTGTGATAGTCTTACGGTTAAATTGCACTGAATAATTTATTCACATCTTCAATTATAATTTATATAAAATATTTTTCTAGCAATATATTTACAATTGCGCGTTCTAATACTGCACGAAAGAAATTTTACTCGTAGATTAGTAAATTATCCTTTCTTACTATCATCAGTGTCAAATGACATGAAATTCAATAACTTTTCAGGCGCAAGGCTTCAAAAATTACAAGTTATACGTATTCTGGTTAAAATATATTTCACATTTATCGCTCGCAAAACATAATTGAAGAATCGATGTTGTTTAAACGACTAGATGGTTGAGGGAATGATCATCTTAAAATTGAAATTGCTTACGGCACACATCTACAATTTTTTTCATTCTTGTAGTTAAGTTGAAATTTGTGAAAGCATTACCTTTAACTTGAGCTTGTTCAATAACGTAGCTACTGTGTAGAGTTTGTGTGTGTGGGAGATCGAAACTTGCAAATAATTTAAATCAATCGTAATTTATTAAAAATGATAAAAAATTATATTTATTGTAACTTACAAGATCTAATAAGAGTTTTAGATTCATAGTAAGAATAATTTTACTAATCTTATATTATCTAATTAAAGCTGGACAAAATCTAACTTTTAATTGTGATGAACATAAAATTTATATTCCATATGGGTTCAAACTGCATTTTAGGTTATTGCTAGTTCACAAAATATGCAATGCGTATAAATAAATAAATGTCCAAATGCGCGCTTACTTGTTTACACGCGTGATTGATAAGAAAATTTCGTGACTTCGTATTCCGTTTGTTGCTGTTAAATGGCTATAAATGAAACAATAAATAACAACAATAGCAACAACTTAGTAATTAGTAATAATAGTAATGTAATAGTATTAATATAATCACGAACATAGGTAAAAGTAATAATTAAAGAGTGATAGTTTTAACCAAAACAGTAAAATGTAAAATAAAGGTGGAAAAATTGATCGATTAAGTATTATTTTGTTCATTTCTTAGGTTTTTATAACAATTCATACATGCTACATATTGTAGTAACTTAACACAAATGAATGTTTATTGAAATTTTCAACTTTTTTGCCGTGGAAGAGATGTCTAGCGTTGTCATTTATGATCCAATTGTGAAACAAATTGAACCTATAGCTAAACAGTACAGTATTTAACTATATGAATTATTATTTTTTGAGATTGCAAACTAAAAATAAAACATAATGATCGTAGTAAATGATGAAACGTAATTGCTTAAAAAAGGAACCTAACATTATTTTTAATTAGAAAGCTGACTGCATCCCGTTGACAATCACTATATTTATTAATTAATTTCATTGCTTGCTAAAGCAGTAAACGTTTTCTACAATAAACTTTGTAGTAAATATAAGTCGACAGAAAGCTACATGCACTTATAATTAACTGTTTAAGCTACTTAATAATTAATTGCGCTTGTCATCTTCCAAATAATAAAAAGCATTTGATGTGATGTGATCATTTATTGTCATACATAAAGTAATTTTGCCAATTCCGTTAAAATCGACTAAATACAGGTAATGGAACAATTAACATACCTTTCCTTTCATTTAAAATTCAATCTGAAATGCTACTGACTTACTACTGTTATGTTGCGCATATACTTTTGTTTGTTTCTTGCTTGCTTGTGATAGAAGATTTAATCAAAAAAAATGCTAATGAATAATTTATACCGATGAAAGTAATGTTTGGCTTAAAAATCCCAAATTGTTGATGTGTTAATTAACAAATTAAATGTATAAAGCACATAACTGTTTACTTTAACTCTTAATTGCAAATTGCAGTTTACGTACATTTAATAAGAGTACAAGCCGTTTGCGTAAATAATATATATAATATATTTGCAACAAATTTATTTACTAATTAGTAACAGTTGAGAGCTCTTAGGGAATATTCACCTCCAAGATAATTAATTGCGTGCTTAACATATTCTGACCACAAAACGTGAACTTTGTGAATAAGGTTGCCTATTCTATAAAATTATACTTTAGAATTCTAATATGAATTTAGAACAGCAGTATTAAAGGTAAGTAAGTTAATACAATTGCTAACATTCATGTAATTTATTTAATTGTGACTATCAGCACCAAATCGGCTTCATTTACTAATTGTCGATTTTCTCTTTTTAGGTTTAACACATCTGACACTTACCCATATTCGTATTACCCAAAAGGATCACCACCACCTTGGATACTACTTTGGACATCTGATAATGCATCTAATGCCGACAATGACCCTACTATCAGTAGAGGAAAACCAAGTAATACATACGTTATGAAAATCTATATAAGTCGTGAAATAAAGGAAAACCACTATCTGATTACAATCATTTTTATAGAAAACCAAAGAAAATAAATATGACTATAAGATGGGTTGATGTAAAGGAGCATGTCTCCGATTCGAATTTAAATAAGTAAAATATTTTACCTTTCGTGGCCTTAAAGCTAACAGATAGTTGCATTTGAACGATTAGAAAATGCGTAAAAATCCAAAAAGTCTAATCCCCACAATTTTTCTCAAAAATTAACTTTTAGTGTAACTTAATTGTAGGAAGCACAACGGATTTAATTTTATTTTCAATTTACAATTGAAAAAGGAGAAGGTTGTTGTTTAGAATGAAAACATGAATTTTGTAAAACATTTTTATTTGATGTATCATCTCATAAATAACAAAAGAATATTTTTAATAATAAGTATTTTTATGACTAATATAACCAATATTTAGGCTTAAAATTTGCAAAAAGCACGATTCAATCATTTAACAACAAGTTTTTTTATCATACAGTATCTTATAATTGTTTCACAAAATTTTTTCAAAAAGGCCTTGTTAATATTCATTTATAATATAAGTATTTACAATATTATATGTATGTACTATTAATAATTTGGTATATTTATTTGAACCATATCTTTAAAACTATATACAATACAATAAAAATTAAGTAAAATATATATTGTTGTTACTTTTATATCGTAATTTGATTTTTATCGTTAAATTACTTAAAGTCGTAATAATAATTATTAAATAATAAATATGTTTTTTTTTCAGTTATTATATATAGATATAGGTATGTATAATAATAATATAGTATTATGTAATAATCAATAAGATTTTAAAAGCTGGTGATTAGGTTTAATCCTCATTTTAATAAACAGTAAGAAAAAGCATTTAGATTGACAATTGGACGATAATTCATTTATAACCCGTTATTATTATTGACTCATACATACTCTAATCAACTCCTGCAAATCCTTGCGATCCTTCAATTGCTTTTATTAATTTCTCTCGTAAATGTTGATAACTGTCATAAGGTGGTAAGTCCAAACGATTAAAACTGAAAATATCGATATACACCATTAACAAACACTACTTCTATAATTGTTTCATATGATAATGAATGAAAAATGATCTTATAATTATTTATTTCAATTGTAAAGATAAAATTACCAAGTATGTGCTCGTGGGTAATTCTGTGCTGTGCCCCATTTCTCAATAGTAAATAATTGTGGTCCATTACTGCCATATAACTCCTTGAAACCATTCATTGGTACTCGCGACGTGCCAGTTACGAATTGCAACAATCTTGCGCGCATTTCGTTTGAAAATGACAATACCACACGCCAAAACCATTGAATGACGATATGATTTGTATGATAATCTCCTTTATATAGTGTGTTCACTTTCCAATCCTTAACATCGATATTTTGTATGCCACACATCAGCAATTCCAACTCATTCTCATCAAATATTTTCACTATATTTAACGGTATCAACTCGCTAAAACCTTCTAAAAATGCATTCATTTGTTCTTGGACACGGGATACAAATCGCCATTTTATCACACACCTGTAATTATTCAAAATTCAATATATAAAAAATATTTCTCCTACATACGCAAAAATAACTTACGATATGTATTCGTCTTTATTTGAATTGTCCAATGGAATATCGGCACCACCGGGTTTTAATTCATGTAATGTAGTATGTCCAAAAGAATCCTCATCTACAGAAAAAGTTAAATCTAAGCCGGAAGGATCGTTCTCTTTAATCCACAATAATGATTTGTAATATTCACTATCTACTGACTCCATATCTTTTAAATCAATTGGTTTTCCTAACATCATTTTATAAAATGGACGAATAAAAAATGCTAAAACATTACAACATGTGTGAGTGAATGTTGATTGCTTATCAAAACGATTAATTAAAATACCATCTAAAAGTTTTCCGTGATAAACAGCCATACCAGCAATTCTACCAATAAATTTAAAATAACTTAAATGCTCTTCATTACACATGCCCGAAAATGGATTAATTTGTAGAGTATAATTATCCATCGCAGAATATTCAAATAAACCATAGTACGGATTAAACATTTCCTTCGATAATAAGAAAAACCATTCCCTTGCTAAACCACCATAATCTAAACCTATTTCACCTTCAAATTCCACCCATAACTTTGTTTTGAGTAAATCGATTTTCGAAACGGATGTTATTATGCGATACGAATCCTCTAATATCGACGATCGCCTTATTTTAATCTCAACTTTATTAGGAACATTGCTCGGCTTTCTCAATTGCGTTTTCATGTATTCATACTTTCGTTTATAATCTCTGGAATATGGAATGGCAGGACCTGCAATACTTGGATTTGATAAGCGTGGATCTTCCCATTGGGTTGTTCTGGTGTCTAGAAAAGAAAGCATTACAAATATGCGTATATAGAATGATATATAACTTACTATGGTCAATAAAGAATATCCTTCCATCAGTGTGAACACGTTCTTCCCAGCCCTCCGGTAGAGGCCCTAAATCATCATCAGGCTTTCGATTATTAACTGGTGTTGTGATTTGATTAGGCATAGGGCTAGCTCGCCCAGTACGTGGATCGACCCATGACGTTGTTCGTTCATTATGATCAATGAAGAACCAACGTCCATTCGGTGCTAATTGCATCGACCAACCCGGCGGTAAACCTTCGCTCAACGCTGCCAAGTTACCGCTTGCACTTACGTTACTACTAGTTGATATTGTCGAATCACGACGGGATGTATTTGTTGAACTATCCGTTGTGTCATCAGTCTGTAAGAAAACAACATGACGCGAATTCATTTCTCGTTTACACACAAAATTGATAAACAATTAATCACTCACAATAATTATAACAATAGAGGACGTACACACTGCTAAAAAGCGATTGATTTTTTTTGTAAAAAATCAAAAAAAAAAAAAAGATAAGCTGCAATTGATTATTCAAATAAGAAAAAATAATTAAAGAAATAAATGAAACATTTAAATACTAATAATTAGAGAATAATCATAATAAAAAGCGCATTTCATCAACGATTTCAACGAACCTCATCGCTATCATTCTGGCTGTTAGCAAATCTACGAATAATTTGAGCTCCAAATACATGTCTTACACCTCGTCCATCCGAATCAGAATCATTACTGCTTAAATTATCACTTTCAGCAGATGCGTGATATTCGGATTCGCGTGCAGAATGTTCCGATTGCAAACTCAAACGATTTGATGTTGGTTCTGATGTGGGTGGTCTCGTTTCATTCGCATCATTTTCATGTAGTGGAGGTGGTGATGGTGATGGAGGAAGTAGTGATATTTCAGGTGATGTTAATGTGATTGTATTATAATGATTCCTTCTCAATTCTACATAATCCGTCTAAATAAATATGCGCGCGAGTCATGCAAAACATTCATGCATATTCTTATATTATTAGTTCATTAGACTTTCCTTATTTTTTCTACGCCACTTGTTAATACATATTATAGAGTGCCGTAGAAAAAACGGCAACAATTTATTTAATTTCAGATCAAAAAGTGTCATTTACGTCGGAATTAAGTTCCATTAAAAACACTTTTTGTAGTAAAATGCATACAATTCTATTTCAATTATTAAGCAATAATTCGAAATTACCTGACTAGTACTATTTGATGAATCGCCTTGTCGCGGATTATCTTCATCGGCACTTATATGAAACCGTCTATCGAATTGAGCTGTTTGTTCCAGGACACGCTGTTCTTGCAAGTGATTATCTGATGTACTATATTAAAAATAAAGGTCAAGCATGAATTAATAAAATATTATTGTTTTAATAATCATTAACAATGTTAATTTAGAATTTTTGACAAGAATCTTTAAATCGTGTCTAAGTCGGTGAAAATATCAAGTACACAGATTCTAAAAATGCCATAAATCGGCAAAAAAATCGAATAAAAAATGCATATTTTTATTAAATTTTCGGTGATGTGTGACATTTTAGAAACTAAGTGCATTATGAAACACCACATATTTATGAAATTATATTGTTACTAAAATTAATGAGGGCATAACGATTATTTTATTTAAAAAAATAGACGACGGCAATGGGAAAAAGGTTGAAAACCACTGGCTTAAGGATTAATTTGCATGTCGATTTATGTTCCGAACAATTTGAATACTAAATATTTACTTAACGGATAGCAACAATTAGTGTAATGTTGAGCGATATTGTTTTAATCTTAAACAAATAAACAATATTTAACAAATGTAGACTTTACTGATTCATTTTTTTTCAAAATCAAATCAACCTAATTTTTGTTCCACTTTTTTGTGCCTTGAACCAAAACGTAGTTTAAATAGTTTCAAATTTATTTGTCTATATAAATTAAAATATGGCTATTTCTGTGCAACTCAAAAATGGCTAAATTTAAGTTATTTCATTATATGAGTTACGAAATATTATATTTTTTGGCTGTAAAAATTTTACGAGTATTACTTTACAGTATTTTCTCATCTATTCCACAACTGTAGCGCGCAACACTTGTGGTGTATATGTAAAGGTTATTTAAAGAGTAAAGTAGCAAACTTTTAAAAAAGGTGGACATGGTATAGCATTAAGCTACAGTATAGTATAATTACTCTTGAAGGATGTTACATGTACCATAGTGTATCGCATCACAGTTATAATCTGTCCAAGTCGCATTTAAAAATGAACTTTCGTTTCCGGATGATTTGGAAGTAGTGCTATACATACTTGTTATACCTTCTATAATACTTAGAATAAACTAAAATGTGAAATAAATAAAAATAAAATTACTTTAGAGTGGGCCTTTCCCAATGCGTAGTCCTTGCAATGTGGTTTACATAATAGGTACGTCCATTAGCATCTTGCCGTTCCTCCCAACCAGGTGGTAATGGTGATTGTGGCTCGGAATTATTTATAAATCCACTCTGTAGCAGAATTAAAATATATTTAGAAATAATTGATTAATAAATAATATGATATTAATACTCACATGGGTATTATTTTCTTCACTTTGTGAATTATTAACCAATTCCCAATTAACTAATTCTTCATCTTCGGAATTTCGTTCTGTTGCCAAATCACCTTGTACAATTGGTGCGTTATCAATTAAATAAGCAAGATAAATCTCCAAATGTCCACGTACTCGCGACCTGGCACTGTAACCACTACATACAGTACCCTTTGGTACTTTAGCATGCAACACTCAACCATAAAATACTTTTTATAATTTAATACAACTAACTTTAATATCTTAAATATTAATTAATTTGATTAGTAATTTATGTTAGTAATATGCGTTGAGTGTGTTATTGGTTAATTAACTAATAAAATTTCATTATATAGAAGATTATCATAAGAAAAAAGCAACTGTTGAAAAACTGTTATCTTTTATTGCCTAATTGAAATTAGCATACTATGTAAATCAATTTAAATTAGATCTGAAAATCTATTATAAACTCACCTTTCGGTTTAGTTAATTTATAAATTTAAATACGCGATTCTTAAAAACACAAGCCATTACAACAAACACATTATTTTCAATGTTATGTATATTTTTAGTTGTCGGCAAAATTTATTATTTTAGAAATGAAATAAATGTGTTACATATTGTTATTATTTTTTTTAATAAAATTATGGCATGTAATATATTTAATTTAAAAATGCATGCTATTACAAACAAATGATATTGTATGTTCTGATAGTCACCTTTGCGTGAAGCACTTTCAATAAGTTCGTCATTCATCTTGTTGCTTGTATGTATATCTCTAAATGTAAGTAATGTGATAATCCAAAAATAAGACTCTGCATAGTAAATCTTTGAACATGTATTTGCCAATCAGTACTGCATTTTAACTTTTATTAAAACTGGGTGAAAAAATCAACACTTAATTTTCCTACTCTTTTACGTATTTTAATGTTTAGCAATGTTTATTTGATATTTGTTGAATGACATTGTCAAAAGTGTCATTACATTAGAGTGAAGTGGTTTTAACATTCCGAAATAATGCAACAAGGCCAAAAATTGAAAACAAGCAAAATTTTACGTATTAATCTAAAAAATGTTCGTGCCAAATTTACAAAAAAAAGAAACATGCACTATTTAAGTAAGAATCAAACTTCATTCGTTTGTACAAACTAATTCACTTATCTTGAAACAGCTAAATATATAATGAGCTTTTGATATTGAATGTGCTTTCAAGGACAATTGAAGGCCAGACTTTTATTCTCAAGTGTAACATAATAAAATTGATTTTGAAAATGAATTGAAAACAAACTAAACTTGTACAGCAAATTCAATTTAATTAGGAAGAGAGAAGAAGGAAAAAACGTATTATTCTTACCAATATCTGTTCATTAGCCAGCAGCAAACAAACCACCAGTATTTATGCAATCCAGACTTTGTCTAATTTAAATACACATTCTAACATAACTATTGCAATATTGATTCCTCTTTAAGATAACAGTTTAAACAACACTTTTGCCAATGAAAATAATACGATAGTGTGTGATAAATCGCAAAACAAGAAAGCACATAAAACATAAAACAAAAACGAACAATGAACAACTGAAAAAAATGATAATAATATTGTTTCATCCAATTAATAACATTAACATGCAATATTATTTATTAGAACACTGCCAATTGTCACACGAAAACAAGAAAAAATACACTAGTTATGACCTAGAAAAAGATCTAAACGTTAATCGATCATGTTTGTTGATGATTTGAGTGATAAATATCATATTGCAATGAAATATAAATAAAAATTACCAATAAATAGAATAGCCATTAAAAAGATTATAGATACATACATGCATTTATAAAATAAAAATCATACCTTCTAGGTCTTAATACATATTTTATTGCTGGTATAATACGATCCTCATATTCATGTGGTAAATTAACTAAAGGAATTTCAACCATACCTAAGAAATCATCGCGGGTTAGCCGATTTTCATCAAATACTTGCAATATTAGTTTGTGTTCACTTGGTTTCACCTAAAACAAAACAATAACAATTACTAATAAGCGTAAATATTTTATTTTACATATATCACGTGTCTCATGTTTCAAATTGTTAATTGCAGGTGAAATTCTAATATTTTCATAAAAAATCGATTAATACCAAACAAAATTATGACAAAATACTTGTAGTGCATGTGTGTTAAATTTATTACATTATTTTTTTAATTCAGTGCTAATAACGGAAATAAAATTAAACGAAACAAGTTATAGCTAAATTAAAGCCTCGAATTTCAAAGGGACTTGATTAAAGTGGGGCAGATAGAGCGTTTCACTTATTGTGAACATTTTCATAATGCTGCACTATATTAAATATTAAATAAAGATTTAACTTGAGTGAGCTCAGTGCACAAATTGATTAACTCCACTGCGCATTTTAAACATTCTTAGATTTAAGTATGAAACACCACCTGGTGCAGTGATAACTTTTTATGTTTGTAGTAACAACTTTCCTGGATAATAAAAATTAACACCATTCAATGATAACATTTTTTCGCCACTGAGCAATGAATCATTTATTTCAGTGGCAATTTTGCTGCATAGTCTAATGTAAATTGAGGCATTTTAAAATCGCTATCTAATTACTCATTTATTTTTCCATTTTTTTGTTTTGTGGAGTTAATCAATATGTGCAATGACTAGGGCAATATAGAAAACAAAACCGAGTAGGGACTGATCAATTAACAAATATCATGTTTTTCCTGTGATAATTTTAATTGCTTATAGACATAGAAATGTTTTAGTTTCGAACCTCATTCTTTCTAAATCCGATACTTGTCATCGCTAATAAATATTTTTTGCCAAACCTACTTATTTATCGCGTAGAATTATCAAACATTACTTTTACTACGTTTAGTGTGTAGTAGGGTTTCGAAGAAAGCTGGTAGATACAATATTTTTATATCGACGCAATATTTCAACGTATTCGCGGTTCGTCCTACATACTTCTCGAAAACTGTTTGCAATAGTCTCTACCAATTTCATAAATGTCATAAAAAAATAATAAACAAATACGTCAATGATAATAAATAGTTGCTAAGCGTAATATTTCATCTTAATATTAAATTGGATTAATTCTCGTGAAGGAATGTATTTATTATTTTTAATTCTATTGTTGTTAGGTAACATTTTTTGAAATGCTGAGAAAAATGTCAAAAATCAAAACAATTGAAGTTGTTGTAAAAAATTATAGCAACATCAGGTAACACATGTATGTGTATGTCCTGTGCATAAATAGAAACATGCTATGCTTAATTGTTGCAAATTGACTAAAAATCGACTGGCATATTTGATCAATACATATTTTAGACTCATTTCTAAATGTTTAAAGAGAATAACAAATGTATACATATTCAATAATGCATAAACATTAATAATCAATATAACATTAAAATAATAACTTACTCTTAAAATAAATTCCTCATTCCAGAATGGATTTAATGTTTTCTTTTTAGTTTTGGTCATTACGGAATCGACGGTTAGGTCGTTATTTACATTATTTAAATCGACTCTTACATAAGGATCACTAAAAAAAACAAAACAAACACACAAAAATCATTAAATTTTCAAACATGCTTTTTAATTAATAATTTACCTTGCTCCAAATATATCCTTTTTCGCTAATTGGTGGCCTCGGACCACTCTCAAACGAATTTTGCATGTATTTTCCTCATTCTAAAACAAAACAAAAATTGCTCGATAATATATTTTTTTAAATCAATTTGTTTAAAGGTTGATTCGCTGTCAACGCCAACTACAATCAATATTTGTTTTAATAATTGCGTATTAATGAAATTAATCATAACATGAAGATAAATGCGTGTAGAAATTTGTACTTACATTACCAAAAGGTGGATTATAACCAAAAATTGTTTCAGGTTCCATTAAACTATTTCTTCGTCAATTTCATGTAAAGTAATAAGTAATCTATCACAGTCAATTAAAATTAAAACAAATATAACAACAATTCGTAGGATTTTCTATGAAATATAATAATGTAGAGTCAAATAATTTAATTATAACAAACAAGTTTTCGACAATTGACAAAATTGACAAGTAACGAAACGTCAAATCCACTCCAACCAGTTCACATGTATAGAATTTTATTAGTCACAAAACATTTATTAATTTCAACATTTCTATGTTGATAATATATAACTTGATGTACAAATGCAAATAGTTTGTATGAATAAACATTTTCTTAAGAAAAAAAAATTAAAGGCTATTCTAGCCACCTATTAGCGAATAGCTTAACCTGATTCTATAACAATACTACAAATTAATTTACTAATTTGTTTGTATTTTATTAGGAATACAATTTTACTTATATTACTAACGATATAATTTTTATTATTTAATTCCAATATAAACAATTCAAAATGCAAACATATTTAGTAATTCTGTTAAGGCGGGAAATTTAATTACATATCATGTAAATTGTTAATATTGATGAATAGTCAACTCTAAAGACATAAATAGCCATATGGTAATAACAAAAACTAACTTATTTAAACACAGAATACTCATTAAATCGCGTAAAATGTTTAATATATATTTTTTTTCATCTTGTTCTAAATCTCCCTTCAAACCTCATGTCCTTTATTACCTAACTTCATCCCTTTTCGAATTTTTGTTATGATTTTTTTAATTATTATAATTTATAAGTAATTTATTAAGTATGTCGTCGAAAACGTTAACTTTTTAAAGTAAATATTTGTTTTAAAAGTGTAATAAATATTATTATAGATGGCGCTTATTTACCGTTTAGCGCCTCTGTCGGTAAACTATATAAAAACATGTAAACAGATTTAGGTTAACAGGACTTTATTTATATTTGCATTTTATTATTATTAAATAAAAACAAAAAACAAACATCATGTCGCAATGGGTTGGTTGTACCGTATCTGTAAAATGTGCGAAAGGTACTGCTTACCAAGGGGAAATATTAAAAGCAAGTAATTCGCATATTTTACTAACAAAAGCATTTTGCGACGGTATCCCTTGCAATCCATCCGATGTTACTATACTGTAAGTAGAATTTCTTTATATATGTTACGTTGTTGCCACCCTTATAATGAATTCATAGAGCGAGTGATATACAAGACTTGAAGTTGATTGATACGCAACATATTGAAACGGAGGCTGGAAATAGTACGGTAATCATTCAGAAACCCATTGCAAAACGAAAGAATGAGGCAAGTAATAAAAGCAAGGCGATTGATATTGAGAATTCTAATAAACAGGCTGCCAAGAACACCACAACACCAATAAAGAAAGAGAAGAATCGGCATAAATGGGATAGAGAGTGGAAGAATGAAATTTGTTTTGGTTCTCCTTGTGATAGTAAAGATTTTGATTTCGAAAAGAATTTAGCATTATTTAATAAACAAGCTATCTTCGAAGAAATTAACTCCCAAAAACCAGATTTGGTTAAACACGGGGACCCACGCAAGTACAGGTGAAAATTTTTATTGTATTCGTTGATTAATCAAAGCTTAACGTTGATTGATTTAGACATGATGAAAATGTAATAGCAACAGTTCCTACAACATACAGACAGATAATAGTACCAAAATCCGAATGTAATGAGTATGTAACTGATGATGGATTGGTGATTCCGAGTGTGACTAGAGCGATACGAAAGAAAATGTTTGCGATTGCAGACCGTATAGGTTTAAATTGGGAGCGGCGAGTTGAATTGATTGGTCGCGCTGCGACTGAAATGGCATTGCAGCTTTTAGGAGGTGCTCATAGACTCAATCCTCACAACACACACCAGTTGCCTACAGTTGTTTTTATATGTGGAGCTTGCAGGTGACGATTTCAATACTACGATTAATACTCTAGATAGAATTAGTGCTAATTAATTAAAATGAAGTTGCTTTAATCCCAGTAGATGTATTATATATGTATCACATATTGTGATAATTCCTGGGCCTCATGCAGATATTGAGCAGTGGTCAGAAAAGTCAGAAAAGTTTTTATTTTTTTGAAGTGATGAAAAAACGTTTCTTACTAGAAGCGACTTTAATGCTGGTAGGGTCAAGCTTAAATTCTGTAGACTAGCATTTCTGAGTAAATTGATAGTTCATTGTTTAAAAGTTCAAAAACTTCTTTGATTAAATAGGCTATGTGAAAATATGAAATTTGGCTGTATAAATGATGGTTCTTATTAATCAAACATACACCACTTGTTATTAGTACCTCAACACCTGTATGAGGCCAGGGAATTATAATAAATTGTAGTATTTAAGCTCTAATACTTTTATTTTTGTTTAAACTGGTTTTGAAAAGTTAATTTACCAAAAAAGAATCAAATGCTATAACTCTTCAAACTTTGGATTTGTTTAAATCATTGAAATTAATTTTAAGTCAATTACTCAATTAACGCAATGGCTAGAATACTTATTTAAACCAGACAACGACTTAATATTTTGTTTATCAATATCAAAACTGTAATGTTACTGGGTTAAAACAACTTTTTTTAAATTCTAACTTTTTTTAAAAATATCTAGTAGTTTTGAGCAGTGTATAATGTAATTTTGCTATCAGGCCTGGCGCAATGTCGGTGAATTCAGCCCGCCAGCTATCCAGTCAAGGGGTCAAAACGATCGTATATACCCTCCCAGCAGAAACGGCCTATTTTCAGCAGGAAGTTAGTTTATACAAACTCAACAAGAACAAGATTATAAGCGAGATTAAAGCGTTGCCGAGCAGTCCCGATTTGATAATAATTGGCTTAGGCGATGACGATTCGGAGCATCCAACCGTTGAGAAAAATATCGTTGATTGGATTAATAGAAACAAGGCGCCGGTTCTAGCAATAGATCCACCACCACATGGTACGCCAGGTGTCGTTACTAAATTCTCTTTAGTGCCTGTCTTACCATACGCTCACGCGTCAGAAAATGGTAAAATATATTTATGTAACTTAGGATTTCCATTAGATATTTTTAATGAAGTTGGAATTAAGTACAAATCACCTTTCGGTGCAAAATTTGTTATTCCATTGCATCCAAACGATGCTTGAAACGATGCATTTTTTATTCACGACTTTTATGTATTCTATATTTTTTATAATTTGACGTTTTCTCTTAAATAAATAACAAGAGGTCGAGTTAATTATCATGTTTTATTCACAATCACATTTGCGCTGCTCTTCTAAATCCTCAGCCATTTTCTTTACAAAATTTGTTGTGAATTTACCTTTAGTGCTATCAAAAAACTCTTGCAAGTCCACTTTCTTATTGTCGCGCTTTTCATACCAATTCGCAGTGTAGAGCATGTCGAAGTAATCCAAATCTTTAACGAATTTTGCTTCTGGTGTTGCTTTCGCTTCATACTCCTGATATAAATCCATTATCCGGCTTCCTGATTCCTTGTCCAGATGCGAAATAATCTGTTTCATGGCATCCAATTCCATTTGATGCTTGACATCACTCGATACATTATCTTGCGGAGTAATATCCCCCACAATACTTTCGGCTAAGTCATGAACCAACGCTAGTTCCATACATCTTATACGATTTACTCCTAAGTCATCATTGATAAGAAAAGTCATCATTGCCATTGCATACATATGACCGGCAACTCGTTCGTGATTTTCTATATTCCTATTCTTCCATCCCATTCGCGATGCGTGTTTTAGATTATTCAACAAATCCATAAACTTGAATACATCTTGCGTGTTTGTGCTTGTTGCTTCTTCCATGATTGGAGTGCTGGTTAAACCAAATGAAGTTATCAATTACTTAACCTTACAGTATTATAAGAGAATTACCTCTTCCTTTAATTTTTATATTTGCAACTTTATTCGTAATCCCGATAATTCCACTCAAAATGTTTGGTTATGAAGCACGAGATTGGTAGTTCTAGTGTGAATTTAGTTTGAACTACTAATTTAATTTCTAAGTTTTCTTAGTTAATGTTATCATCGTTATCATAGAGCTCATTATGATTTTTACATTCTAAAAACACTTTGCTTTCATTTGATTGTTCGTTCTAGGAAAAGCAATGGTTTCTTTGTTTGGTTTCTTTTCGGAAGTAGCGATAAAGAAATAATTGTTTGTTATTTTTAAACAATGTTGAAAAATCAACTTTAAATAAAAAGAAAACGATATTAGTATATATATTTTCAATTGGTGCTCAATTGGTGCCTATTTGGTGTCTAGTTGGTGTTCATTTGGTGTTCACTTGATCCGTAATTGGAGCTCATCTGGTGGTCAATTGGTTCTCATTTGAGAAAGTCTACCAATTGTTTTATATTAATTGTCTCAAGAGGGTTATCTTTGGGCTGTTAAGGGAAGCTGCAATAATAATCTTACATTTCTTGCAGACATTTGTTTAGTCTGAACATTCATATTGATAGTTATCAGTCGTTTGTTAGAGGGTGTCTTTACACATTAATTACTAAAATTTATGTTTTATCTGCTGTACATTGCACCACTAATAGGGCGTATCTATACTAGGTCCTTATATATTCTATTATTTATAAATTCTTCCTTCAGTTTAGGTAGCCCCAAGATAATTGAATTCCACGGCGGTAAAATTTTCAATGTAAAAAGCGCAATTTCACATCCTGAATATTCATTTTGTCACTTCTTGTACAATATTGGATTAATCGAATTAGAAGATTTAATAGATACAACAATCTACTCTCCGTCTTGCTTAGAAATTTATCCAGATTCAAAATATAATGGATTGTTTATGAATAAATTACTACACAATAATCAATCTGAGAGAATTGATGTTGTATTTAGTAAACCAGATGATTGCGAACGAATGTATAATAATAAAAAGAAAATAGTTTTTGATAGAGAAACAGATTTATGTACGAGTGAATTTATCGACGAAGTAAGTGTGCATTTAATACAATACATATTTACTTATGTTTAGGCTACGCTTCCTGGATTTGGATTATATTCGAGTCTGCTTTGATTGGGAATATGTCTTGTTACACCTGCAATACATAAATAATTATTAAAATCCAAACCTACACAATCAATAGATATACATTTTGATGATGTTAATTACAAAGAAAACAAGGAATAATGTTATGTATTTATTTTAAATTAAAACACAAAAAAGTCTGTCAGTTGATTAGAAATCAGTTCTAATAGGAGCGATTTGATTTTTCAATTATGCCATCTTCATTCGATGGGTTTTTTTCGAATCGATAATCTCCTTTTTATGCATAAAGAAAAAACGAGTTTTTCGGAAGTAAAAAAAAGCAAAATTTTAAAACTACTGCTTTGAAACATATAAGTTGATTATTAAAATTTACTAGACTCAGTAATTATGTTAATCGTGTGTTCAACTGCGAATTTAAGAATCATATTAATGATATTAATAATGATGCAAATAAAGTATTCTTGGGAAAAAAATTAAGAATTTTTGTAATAATTGTTTCACATGAGCAGACGTTGATTTTACGTTATCTTAATGGGTCTTTAACAGCCGCCTATTAATATTGTAATCATAAAATTATCAGGTAATCAGACATAAAACATACACTTAGTATATCTATTCATAATATAATATATTTAAAATTTTTGCATTAAATGGTTCGTGCCAATATTTCTTCCTTTATAATATTTAACCTGATACAAACCCAGTTAAATGAAGAGATTATTTAAAAAATATATTTCAGCTGCCTTAAGAAATGCTTATTATACCGCTATAGCTTTTAAACGATTAAAGGAATAATTCATGAATAAATAACTTGGGTTTTTCCAACTTATCAATCTTGTTAATTAGAATAAAAACATAGAGGCATATACGAAAACAAGTTTTTTTTGAGCGATGTTTATTTAAAAGACTCGCCTCAACGGTGTGTTTTATTATCAACGACGCAGACATCGAATCAACATGAAAATAATAATAACTGTTCTTTTTGTCATTACGTGTGTAAGTGCTCAGCTTAAAGTGCAAGAAGTATGTAAGAAACTCTCTAAAGACGGTAAAATTACAAGCACTGTAAGTATCAATTCAATATTCATATTAGACTAAAAAACAATTTGTTTGAATGCAAATCAACGTATGAATATTATTAAATTATTGTAGGTTTTAATTGGCTATCAGTCAAAGAAGGAGGAAGATCCAAAATGGTCTTGTGCTGGATCATTAATCAATGACAAATATATTTTATCTGCAGGATACTGCGTTGAAAATAGATTGTAAAGATATTAGTAATATGTTTTTGGATTTATTTTTTAACGGTCATGCTATACTTTCAGTGCTGATAGTCTTAAGCTTGTTAAATTCCACGATGGTAAGGTGTTTAATGTTAAACGTACGATTTTGCATCCAGGATTCGATAAACGTTCGATGCGCCATAACATTGCGCTGATGGAGCTAGAAGCTCCAGTTGACGTTGCACTTTATCAACCGGCTTGTCTAGCAACCAATCCCGACCTGAAACACGAAAAATGGTTTATTAATGTACTCAGAATGAACCATCAAGTCGAACGTGTTGAGGCTGAATTTGTCGCCTATGACGTTTGCAAGAAAGAGTACGACGTTTCAAAAAGTAAAATAGATGAGGAAACACAAATTTGTACATTTGAAAAGACTGAAAAGGATCTGAGACCTGGCTATGAATTGTATGATGCTGATATGAAGATAATTGGTGTACCATCATTTGGTCTCGTCGCGCCCAAAAAGCCACAAGTCTACTCTAAAGTTTCATATTACGTTCCTTGGATCGAATCCATGGCGTGGGCTTAAAATATTCAAATTCACTGCAATTTTATTGTATTTTTGAAATGACTAAATAAATTCAAAATATTCCGGAGTTTGTACTTTACCAAAACTTGGTTTACAAATTAAGTTATCCACAGTCCTTTGAAAATAGGTAATTATTTTAAAATTCTGATTGTGATATTTACCTCTTTTTGTACTTTGGAAACCTTTTGTGGTTCCGCTGCTACAAATGCTTTGATTTGTTTTAGTCATCTTTCACTTTATAATTTCTTTACAAGTACTAATACATACACTGTATTATGGAACCTCGGATATCGAAGGTCTTTGTTATCGTCGGTTTCGGTTTTCGTCGACTTTTTGTCGTAAAAAAATGTTTCTGTTTACGTTTATTGCCTCGTATTCGCGCGCAATCAAGACTTTATTTATATAATAAATCAGATTATATATCTTGTAACGTGAGATATCGACAACAAAAATGTTCAAATGTTATGTGAATTTAATTTTGGCGACACAGCAGAAAATCGGCAAATTATTCATTTGCTTTGTAAATAATGTCATGAAATATTTTAAAAATGTTTTAGAAAAACGGCAAAAACAAACTTCATTCGATAATTTTGTTATTCGCAAACAATAATCTTTCTGCTTATATGTTTACTATATATTATTTTTAATATTATTACCAATAAATAGTATTTTTCTATCTTTAAAAATTGAGTTTTTAGAACGAATTAATTGAATTTACATTGATTTGTATGGAAATTACTGTTTCAGTTTTTGAACGGTTTACTAACGAAAACCGAAGTACCACTGTATTGTGCTTTGCCTAATTATAAGTTTTAAATAAAACATAATAGACGTTGTCTTAGCAAACTATAAAACTATATAGGGAATAACTGCATGAGGTTGATTTATATTGAATATTGCATTGTCATTTCTTTATTGGCTCTAAAATTAGGTAAATCCTGTATTTACAAGTGTACTGGTTATATTTGGCGCATATATATGCACTTGCATAGAAACTTTTACATGAAGATGTGCATACATATGCTCCAAATTTATGAAGCATTTTTGGCATTGCTTGAGAATTTTATTAATAATTCTTGGTTTTAAGATTCACTCATCTTAATTTATCTGAATGTTTTTGTTGAAAAAAATCTCAATATATGCATTGTAAATATTATTATTTTATTAATTATTTAAACTCAATTGTTTACGACATACAAAATGCAAGTAAAAAGCTAAATTAATGTAACTTTGTTTTTGGCTTTAATATAATTGACTCAATCCATGGTGTATAATAAGAGACGTTGGAATAAACTTGAGGATTTCGAACGTGTGAGAATCCATGCGATGCAATTCCAATCAATTGATGATAGTCATGACTCTTTGCAAATAATCCAAAGCCCGGTCTGAGTAACTAAACATGAACAAAAAATTAAGGCAAATTGTGCCAGTTAAAAATGTAGGTAGAGGTACTTACGACGTGCCCCTTTTGCAAGGCGCAAACTTGTGAGTCATTATGAAATGTGTATTGGTCGTTATCATACGTTTTTTTGCATTTATCTGCGCTCACATATTCCGCATCGACTGAATAATATTTGTCTTTCTTCACAACATTGATGTACAAATTATCAAGATTGTCGTTGATTTCTAGACAGGATGGAGCATAAGTAGTCAAATCTACTGCCTTCTCCAATTCTATCAGCCCTATAATGTTCAGTCTTAATTTGGAATTGTATTCTGGATGTCTGTAAGTATTTTTAACATTAAACGTTTTACCATCATGGAATTTTACCATTGTTGGATCGCCACTATAATATATAAGTAATTAATATGTTAATGGATTCGTTATAATTTCATAATTACTGTTTGGTTTTGACGCAACTTCCTGCAGTTAGTAAATAATTTTGTGTGATTAATGTTGCAGAGCAATGCCAATGGGTCTTTCCTTTGTGAGTGATGAAACCAAGAGCAGCCTCAAAGAAATTGATTTTACACATTTATCATACTCCCTATATAAATTCGAAGATGTGTGCTATTATAATGAACCTCTCTTGGGGAAACTTGATAGATACACGAAATATAAATAATAGACTTTATATTGTAATGTCATCAGGAAAAAGTTAAAATGAAATGCACCTAACAATTGTTCCTCAAGAAAGGTTATATATTATATGCCATATTAGCTAATACAACTTACTGTACTTGCGATTTGCTCATTTTTATTGCTTTTTTTGCAAGTTTCTTCAACTTGGCGTTGGTGGGCGTAAGCACTTATTAATATATAAAAACCTACAATCACTAACAGTTTCATGGTTGTAAAGCAAATTACTTTTACAAATAAACGAATTAAGACGCAATATAATATTTTTAAAACAGGGATGCGATAAAACAATATATTGATTAATTTTAAGTGTGTAATAGGTTTTAAATGAACAGCTTGGAAAATCCAAATAGATTTAAAGTTTATCTTCAGTTAATTAACATAGAAGATAATAATGGACATACAGAAAAGCTTTACATACAATTTTAAAGAGTTTGTGGTTATTATTTATCTGGCTACCCTAAGAATCAGAGGAGGATTGGTTGGCGAGCAGCATTAAGGACAATGTATGCGAACAGCGGGAACGCCTCGTCAGGTGAAATGTTCAGGCAATTAGCTTGTACTATCAAACGCATTTCAAAAAGAAGGATTTCTAGGAATTGCAATTTATCGAGACCCGTGCTTATCTAAATTTGGACACTTTAAAGACGGTTTAGAATATGCAAATTTATTAGTTATAGTACGGATTACTTTCAGGTAACCAAAATTTAGTCCTTCTTTTTGAGTTGCATCCGGTGATACAATACATGCATAGCATGTACACAAACAAAAAATAAATAATAATGCATTTTATTTATTATAAGAGACAACTTACTTAAAAATATATAAAACCAAACGGGTAATTTTTACAGTATAAATGCTCAGTGGATCATTTTAAGATTTTTTAAAAATATGTATATAATTATTTCTGTTAAAAATAGTTAAATTATAGATACATATTGTATTAAAATTATTATTAGTTTATGTGAGAAAGAAGCACTAGTTTATAACGAAAAATTGTTAATATTTTAATAAGTATATGAAGGGCCACATTTTATGCTAATTTTATTTAACCATATCAAATGTAGTCTATTTTTCCTGCTTGATAATTATTTATTGAAAACGTATCATTTGTGACTGTTACCTAGCAATGAGTCCTTCATATATAAGTTTAATAAATTATGGCCGCTCGGCCATGAATGTATTAACGTACTATTTGTTTTCATGTTAATTTAATAATACTGACAACTAATACACATATTTATCACTCATCTGCTTTCCATGCGATTGATTCAATCCATGGAATATAGTGGGGGACTTTGGAGTAAACTTGTGGGTAAGCATCTACAGCCTTGCCATGTGAAGGAACACCAATCACTTTGGTTTCCTTTGAGTATAATTGGTAGCCGGGTACAATTTCCTGAAAATGATTAAAACATGCCAATTAATTATATAACATTTTTTGGGGTTACATCGCTACGACGTACAAACTCAGTCTTTTCTTTAATGCATAATTGTGATTCCTCTTCCATTTTGGATTCCGAATGATAAACTTTTTTACATTCTTCATACTCAACATATTCGGCATCAATTTTGTATCTCTCTAGACTCGTTTCGTTCAATAAATGAATGTATAATTTTTCGCGAACGAAATCTTCTTTCGTTTCCAAACATGATGGTATATATATGGTTGTATTAACCGCCTCCTTTAATTTCAATAATCCTATATTGTTATGTTCATATTCATGTTTATGTTCAGGTTGATGTTTATGTTCAGGTTGATGTTCAGGTTGATGTTTATGTTCAGGTTGATGTTTGGGTTCATGTTCTTGTTCATGTTTATGTTCATGTTCATGTTTTTCTTCATGTTCATGTTTATGTTCATGTTCATGTTTTTCTTCATGTTCATGTTTATGTTCATGTTCATGTTTATGTTCATGTTCATGTTTATGTTCATGTTCATGTTCATGTTCATGTTCTTCCTTATATTCAGGATGTAGATACGATTTTTCTACGTGATAGATTTCGCCATCGTAAAACTTGACGTATTTCGGCTCCCCTCTAAAATCAAATTAATTTAATTCGTATATGTATAAGTAGCGTTGCATTAAAAGTAATTACAATGGAATATTTAAGCAAATTCCGCTTAACAGCACGTAGTATTCATTAATTAACGTTCCACTACAATAATATTCTATCTCATCCTCTTTTTCATATCCGTCAAATCCAATCAGCACCTACAAAACATAATAACATTTAGTAGAATTGACGGTGGAGGCACAATCATAAGATAACAAAATCATGTTTGGCTGCAATAATTGAAATATGTACAATAGGAGAAAAGTAACTCCTGCGGCTCAGGCCATAAAAGTGGTAGCTCTTTTTAAGTAATTTGCATGAAGAATTATACTCAAATGTTTTCTCTCTTTTTAACCTGTATAAGCACCTATGCGAATAACCTGCAAGAGAAACTAGCCCATATTTATGTTCTAATTAAGCTGTTAAGGGTTGAAAAGTGACTTTTCCAGCTTATGCCATAAAAAGGGATGATATTTTAGGTAAAACCTATCACTTAGAAAAACAAATGGTCTACCTTTATGATCCGAATCGCACAAGTTCTTTTTCATTGACTTTAGGTACAGTCGGCCCAGTCTAAAACTGAAGGATGGTCTCAAAATTTATTTGAGCTTTAATATCTTAATGTACTCAATTGTCTCATTTGTATATTTTATTGCCTTCAGTTTTATGTTGGAACGACTATACCACGTAGGTGAGTGAGATGCTAGGCAGCCGGAATTACATACGCTAAAAATCTAAGTGAAATATCTGGAGTAGAAAATGTTTGGGAAGATTTATGGTACATTCGCATGCAATGGTTCCTAAATTTAGGCCCCATAAACGGTAGATCCGCTACTGCTGGATTGGAATAATGTAATGAAAATGATACAGTTTAATATTGGACTGTACTAATTTGCATCTTACTGTCGTTTATGATTTCACTACATTCATGAACCATAAATAAATTCATCAAACATTTTAGAAAACTTTTAGATCATGCACTTTTAGATAAATGTATAGCATGTTTTGGAATATAAGATTGTAATTTACTCAATAATATCATTTAACGGATGATAATTATGCTTACCGTGCTTGTTATCTCATCAGCTACCTCCCACTTGGCACAATCTTCCTCAACTTTGCTCTGCGCGTTAACAACGGCAGCGTAAATGATAAAACACACCAAATACTTCATCATCTTTGTTCGTTGGTTGCTCTTCGACTAACAAACAATACCAGCATTTGAATCTTTAAATATTCGCAAGATTAAAACTCGTTTTGCCGCACATTCTAATTAATTTGCTGATTTTTTATAACCGAAGGCGTTGTATAAGCATGCTTTGGGAAATTCAGAGCGATTTGTTGAATCACATTATAAATTATTTATTATTGGTATGTAATTAGTTCTTTAAAATCAGACAGGTTCAGTTAGTTTTGATTTAAATTAAAAAATCAATAACAAGGTGCGGTAGAAAAACCTAACAGATTATTACTGCGTGTGTATAATTTTGCAGAATAGCCGGTTTTTTCGTACATCAACTAATTGATTGGGTTTGGAAGAAGTTTGATTAATTGATGCGCAATTCGTTTCAGATTACTATCTATTTATTAAAAGTTCGATAATCTTACAAAAATTATTATATAAAATATTCACATATGATAAAATGTATAAAACAAGTTTTTTTTATCAAAATCTATTTGCATCTCAATTAAGCATTATCAAATTCGTAAATTTTTAATTGGTATGCTATTTGTAAAATGGCGAACAATGACTTTTTAAAACTAATGGGACGTTTATGGGTGTCAAACCCCCAGTTTGGCAATAAAGTCGGCAGCATATCGTCATCGTGATTGATAAACACGCTATGCCTATTGTTGTTGTGCTTTGCGACCATGTTTGATTTCCTCACAATCAAATCAATTATCTTTGCCATTGATTCGTTCAGCGAAGGCGTCGCTCTCGCCGCTTCCCAACATGCTCGGTCGTGCAACATCAACCAGACGAATGTGCACAAGTATGGAAAGACTTCGCTTTCTTTATCGCACCATCGCGGCATCATTGCAAAAATGTCGCATAATTCATCTTTCAATAACACATACTTCGCTGTAATTTTGTACTTGCAGAATATGATCAAAATTTGCGCGGATATCTTACATACTTCATTGTCGTATAGTGATCGACTGGTGCACTTGAGTAAAGTAAATAGTAAGGGTGATAATTCCTTTGCTAATGGCTCGGACTTGCCTTTCATGTTGTTAACATATAATAACAGGAATTTTAATTGATATAAAACAACGGACCTATGATAACATTCATATTTTCTTAAAACTTTTAAACATTCTCGCAATCGATTGCATAAAACATCTTTTGGGCAGACATTCTTTTTCAGCTGCTCACAGCGTTGTTTAATATTCATCAACTTAGTGGAACTTAATTTTCTAGCCAGGAATCCGCGGATGTACGCTTGAATTTTTATAGCACTTCGATGTTTCGTTATTATTTCCAAATATTTTTTTCGCTCACTCCTCATTATTTTATTCGCCTTATATAGTCTCTGTAGATAAATTATGGATTTTCTTAGTTTCAGATAGTTACTGCGATCTTTCTTAAGTAGAATATTACGTCTAAACTGTTTTTGAATATATAAGACTTTTTCCTGCAATTGGAGGTAAGACTCGCGATCGATTTTCATTAATTTGTTAGCTCGGTAATGCTGTTGCAGTACAATTGCGGCATTTTTCTGTGTAATAAACTCGTTCCGCGCTGTCCGTGCAAGTTTATTGCTTCTGAAACGATTTTGAACACATATTACAACTTGCCGCAACCGCATGTATCTTGCACGTTCATGTTTCATCTTTTGTATGGCCCTGAATCGTTGTTGCGTAAAAACGGTAGCATTCACAAGCCGACGATAATAATTACGCGTATTTTCCATGAGCGTATTTGCCCGCCAGCGATTTTGCACAAATCTCACAGCTGTTAGAATTCGTAAATAATAATTATGTTGCTGCTTCATCGCTACGTTGGCTCTCCAACGACGTTGTATGAATTTCGTTGCGGCTTGTAGCTGTAAATACCGGATACATTCCAGTTTCATCAGTCTATTGGCTCGGAATTGTTGTTGAATTGTTATTGTCGCATTTACAAGTTGACGATAATTATCTCTTGCTTGTTTCATCAGTCTTTGTGCTCTAAAACGCTGCTGGATGCATTTTGTAGCAGCTAATAGTTTTTGATAATTATTGCGTTGTTGTAACATTGCAATATTAGCCCTGAAGCGACTTTGCACGAATTTGACAGTTGCTTGCAATCTAAAATAATTATATCGCTCGATTTTCATCAGTTTGTAAGCAATGTAATGCTGTTGAATTGTAATTGTTGATTTTCTTAGATGCTGGTAGTGGTTACGTTTTTCTTGCATTAGTCTAGTTGCTTTGAATCGGGCTTGAATCAATGTTGTGGCTTTAACTAGTTGCATATATTCATTCTTCTTTTCCTTCATAAGTTTCTGTGCTCTAAACCGTCGTTGAAAAACGATTGCAGCACGTTGCATATTTACAAAGTTTCCATGTTGTTTCATCATAAGCTTCTTGGCAATGTAGCGACGCTGAACACAAATACATGCACTACGAAGTTGTAAAAACGAAGTTCGCGCCTCTTGCATGCTCTTGTATGCTCTGAAGCGTTGCTGAATGATTTTAACGCTTGTCTGTAATTGTAAATAATTATTCCGATCAGTTTTCATAGATCGGTATGCCCTAAATTGCACCTGAATACACTTTACTGCATTTAATAGCTCAAGATAGTGATTACGCTGAATACGCATCACTTTATGTGCCCAGAAGCGTTTCTGAATAATTAGTGTAGCATCTTTTAATTTTTGGTAAGCTCTCCTCTTCTCACGCATTAGTTTATTAGCTCTAAAACGAGCTTGAATATATCTGGTCGATGTAAGTAGCTGGCAATAATAATTTCGCTGCTGCTCCATCAATTTATTCGCTTTAAATCGTTGTTGAATCGTAATAGTGGCGTTTACAAGTTGTACGTAATGATCTCTTGCTGTGCGCATATTCTTATATGCTCTGTATTTTTGTTGAATTAATTTAGCGGAATTCAATAACAACAAATATTCCGTACGTTCTTTTTTCATCAATTTATTGGCTCTGAAGCGTTGTTGGATTAAAACGGTACTTTGTTTCAATACCAAATAATTCTTCGAGTGCTCCTTCATTGCTCTATGCGCTCTGAACCGTTCCTGTATACATTTTGTGGCTTGTTTTAATTCTAAAAATCCCCTACGAGTATTTCGTGTACGAATGTATCGTTGAATGGCGACAGTACTCGCTTTCAATTTCAAATAATTAGCGCGATTTGCCTGCATCATTTTCTGTGCTCGGTAGTGATTTTGTATCGTGATTGTAGCTTGCTTCAATTGCAGGAATCTAGTGGAGGCCGCAATCATTAATTGCTTCGCTTTGAAGTGACGCTGTAACAAAATCGTTGCATGTTTTAATTGATTGTACTTGTCGCGTTCCATTTTCATAAGTCGGTTAGCTTTGAAACGCCGTTGAATGAATATTGAGCTGTGTAATAGTAGTAAATACCTAGTTCTCTCAATTTTCATTACTTTATTAGCCCTGTATTGGTTTTGAATTAAAATAGTAGCGGTTTTTAATTGCAAATATTCGAAACGTTGAGCTTTCATCAGACTGTTAGCTCTAAATTGGCGCTGAATCACAATTGTCGCGGCTTGTAATCTTAAGAAGGCAGCGCGATGCTTGCTTCTTAAGAAAATCGATTCCATTTTAATGACAGCTAATTTAAGTTTGTTAAAGCGACGTTTTGCGATGAACATTTTGAAGTAACTTTGAATTTTAATAGCAGCGTTCTGCTGTCGAATTTTGTTAGCTTTGTACTTTAGTATCCTTAGGCATCTAGCCAAGTTGCGCATAAAGCAGAAATGCCGGTAGCAGCGTTGAATCTTTGTGGCTGCCGCATTGCGTCTTGCGAAACGGCGGTTCAAAATCCGGCGCTTGAAAATAATTTCAGACGATCGCCACCAAGCTTGAATGGTTGAAGCAGCCTGCTTTATTCTTGGACCTTGATACTTGTAAATGACCTGCCACAAAAATGATAGGGTTTTCTCTCTATGGCCAATTACAATATCTTCTGGAGTTATATCACATTGTATTTCAAAACCAGCTTGCGTAAGTGCGTTAAATGCTATTTCCATATTGTATTTTTTGCGCGACAAATTTGGTGCGGGAAGACGTAGTTGATGTAATAAATGATTGTCGTTTAAGATTGCAATTTCCACCAATTTTGTTATACGAACACCGTCTCGCAAATCCCCACCCAGGTTTTTGATACTGAAATCGTATTCGTCGAGTGGATGCTGGTCATACGACAATTTATAATCAAAATAACTTAAATATTTTGCGATGTAGCCACATACAGTAATAGCCTCACTTGAAAATTTTAATAAAACACTTAAGCTTGATTTGTATTCTGCATTTCGAACAAATAAACAAGGGTTGTGTGGAATAAGTTTGCTAATTTTGGCTTTGTCCAAGAAATACACTAAAGTTAAAAATGATTTGATTATCGATTTACTAATCTCAGCACTGTATTTTTCCGTATGGACACTTTTATATTTTGTGAGTAGTGCACTATTCTTAAATACGTTATTGAAAATAAATCTACTCAATCCTAGAGTGTCTGAATTTGAATGTAGTACAATTTTTTTCTGATAAACTGTTTCTAGGCCTATACGCAGCCAAATCGGATTGTAAGAAAGAAATAGTGACATAACTGTTTTTTGCAAGCCAATATCCAAATGTATCTGTCTGCCATTTCTAATTTCCATTTTTTTATCGTCAACTAATTGGCAAATGGTACGTATTACTTTATCAATTTCGGGTTGTTTAATAAAGTTTTTTCCCTTCTTTCGTAGATTATTTAGCAGATCACCGGCGAGACATTTACGATTCTGTTTTTCTATTTCCGTAGGAGGCGATCGTATTTCCTTTTTTTGTGACAATTGCCACAATTTCGCTATATCGATTTCTTGATCCTCTATTGTAAACTCATCAGGTGGTGCAAGTAAGACATTTAAAACTTTCTTAAAACGCAATTCTTGTTGGCCCAGCCATTCCGAATCGCAGTCCATCATCATAAATGGATCTATATTATTAATTTCCGCCAAAGTGTATGGATTTGCCAATGGTTCGACAGGAGATAGGGCCTCCTTTTGTGGATATGATTTGTACCAATTGAATGCATTCCTTTTAAAATCTGATTTGGAATAAGAAGATCGTTTGGGTGGTGATAATGTGTATGTTGTGTCGGATTTTCTCTTTCGTGTAGAATAGCAGCTCAATGTCGATTCATTCAATGGCGACAATCTATGTTTAGTGAAAGTATTTTCCATTCTATCCCTAGCGACATCGATTGTAAAATCAGCCAAGTTTGCTATGTTACAATCCTCTTTAACATAAGTGCACCCACTTACATTTATGAATGCTCCTTCGTAGTCTTTAGTGGGAGTTTTCTCCATTGTGTAGGTATTGGAGCTTAAATTGCCCTTAACATAGGTTTCAGAGCTTGTATTTAGCTTGTGTGTGGTTGAGCAATGAAAACTATGTAAACTGTCACCCAATGGTGTGAATTGGAGGGATTCTAGTCTTGCTTCAATACCCATACCCAGAGACGTATGTGGTGACTGTGGCATTTCTAAGCTGTCATTGAACTGATTTCTTTGCGGAATATTTTCCTTTGCACGTACAACGAAGGTGGAACGACGATCATCAGTTACAACTATTGCAGGGACATTTTGCCTGAATGGCGAACGTGCCAACCCCGTTGTTTTTGTTGATGGTTTCTTCGCCGTCGAAGGTTTTCTCAATTTCAATGGAGAGTTGCTTCTTGTCTAAGTAGAAATTAATGTTACATTTTTATATTGCTTTATATTAAAATATAAAAGGTCTTTACAAATTTTTATTATTACCTTCTTAACTTTTGTTTTAGGATTAATGCTTTTAAAAGTAACGCTAATGTCTTTCTTAAGGCGACGTCCATCCTCCAATCTAAATACATCACGCCAAGTTCCAGCCTCTGTCGGGTGCCATGCTAACTCCAAGGTAATTTCGTCGCCTGCATTAATAACTGCTTCTTCCCAATTCAATGTCACCCCTCTTTCAATAGGTAATGGTTTCGATATTTTGATCTAATGAATAATTAAATCAATGATTAGTTTATTGATTATTACAATATTAAATATTCTTACCTTAATAGCATTGTCCACCGGATTTTGGATTTTCACTATTTTCGTACATGTCGATCCAACTTTAATATCTTCAAACAGTAGCTTAACTTGGGGTGAAAATGGTGTTAGCAATAAAATATTTTCTTCTTTCTGCTCAAGATCTTTGCGTTGTGGTTGTACGGGCGAAAATGCAAACTATCAAAAAATAGATGTATGTTATTTAAGGAAATATATAAATTAAAATAACTTACTGTAAAACTGGTCATATTTAAAACAAATTAAAACTTAAATAAAATTCACAACGTATAAAATAACTTTAAAGTGTATCTCTCGTAGAAAGGATTAGAATAAAAATAGAACAATAAAAACAGTACACTAAATGCACAAAAACTTCTTTCAGTATGATAAGGCGATGAAGAGACAAAAGTGACGGTTATTCTGTAATGCTTGTTTGAACTCTCGACCAATGGGATTGTAATGAATGTTTGACCTATTGTGTTTCCCTAGAAACTTCAGCTATTGCTTGGTAACGACAGATGGCATATGATACAACATTTCAACTGTTTCAAAGATAGCGGTGATTATATTTTTGAATTTTGGTTGCAGGTTATTATTAAGTTTGTAAATAAAAATGTTTAGACTTGTAAACAAATTTAAAAAAATGTCATTCATTTATTTATTAGATATATAATTAGAAAATGTTGCTTTTATGACAATTTTCAAAATAATAATATTGTAGTTCTATTAAAATAGAATTAAAGCCAATATAACTTGTCATGTAGGGTATTTTTGTTTATTATATTATGGTTATGCAACTCAATTAACTATAGTAGTTTTTCTATTCGCCGGCTACGTCGCTAGCAATTCAGAGAATTTCAATCTTTTCAATATGATATCAAAAGGATTTATCATATTCAATGAAAATACGATTAAACCTATAAATTAGTTAAAAACGTCAATATATAAAATGGTATTTAAAGATATTGTTATATTATCAAAGTCACGTGCTTTAATGTTTTTTGCATTAATAAAATTGGCAATGAAAACAATGTATTAAAATTTAAGCATTTACTAAATTGATAAATTAATTTAAATGTTAGATGGCTTTATTCATTGGTTTTATGGAAGTGTGATACATGTATTAAATTACGAATATATTGTTGAAGCAAATGTAATGGTTCGAAATCTATTGAATTTTTATTTTAAGTGTTGGTAGTATATCAAACAGCTGATGGTGAAAATGGCGAATTATTCATTAAATTATGTAGATTTTTGGTGTTTAACTAATTAAAGTTTATTTCTACTTTATTTAGCACTAGGTAACAATAATGTTTGGATAATAAAATAATGTTGTGATGTAATAGAACAGTTACGATTACCGAAATCGGATTTATAAGAATTTAATGATTTTTTGTTATTGTCCTCAACTATAATGAAATTAATTTTTGATTAATTGTAGGTTGCTAAAATGCCCGGAACAAGTTTAGTCGTACCCGTTGTATTGTGGGGTAAATATGCACCGACCCATTGCATATCATGTATCTATCTATCGAAAGATCAAACAACGTTAGCGACCGGTTGTTACGATGGACAAATTTGCCTATGGTAAGGCCCAAATCATCACTATTCATCTATAATGTGCTTAATTGTGGATTGTGTTTAAGGCAAGTGAACCCCGATTCGTTGGAAATGATACCGCGATGTCTGTTAGTTGGTCATACGGCTCCTATATTGTGCATTTCCAAAGCTTCAATATTACAAGAGAATAATTTTATAGTGAGTAGTTCCGAAGCTGGTGAAATGTGCACATGGGATTTGGTTGATGGAAAATGTCGTGAATGTGTTAAATTGCTGCAAGTGCATACGAACGTACAGGTAGTAAAATTTTATCGATTACCTCATTTTAAATTCGTCAAACAATCATACCGTTACAGGCATTATTTAATAGTTTACTTTTGATGCTCAATTGCATAATTGGCTGTATTATTTATTTTATTGGTTTTTTAATACATTACAATGCCATGTAATAGCAATTTGCTGGATTTATTAATTTTTATGTGGTTTTTTTTATTACCTATATGCATTTTTTTGCAACATATGCTCTTAGCAAACAACCAAAACTAATTTTAAATCGAATTAATCTATCTTTAGGCTTACCAGATGAGCAATTGTGATGATGTACGATTATTTTGTAATGGGTATTATCCAGAAGTATTAGTTATGGATCCGTTTAGTTTAGAAATATTGTTTATGCTATCATCGAAAGTGAATCCGGATTGGATAAGCGCATTACATGTTTTGCGTCCAGCTAAATGTAAAAATGATGTGGTATTGGGCTTAACTACAACCGGGATGGTTAAAGTATGGACTTTATTGGGACATGAAAACAAACATTCGGAGCCGATTTACGAAAATGAAAGCAAACAAATTCGATGTTTAAATGCCATTTGCATGCAATGCTGCTCATACAATCAAAGAACTGTACTGATCGTTTGCACCAAATATTGGCAGATTTACGATGCAGGTAATTTCATTTAATAATTACGTGGGGGAAAATTGAAATTACCTACAGTTTATGTAAATAAAAAGCCCAACTACTAAAATTCATTTCGTTTTGCAGGTGATTTTAGTGTTTTATGTTCCTATATAGCCCCGCGGGGTGAAAGATGGATGTCGGGTGATTTTCTTGCTGTTGATAGAATTTTAGTTTGGTCTGATGCTGGTAAAGGATATCTTTATAAACTTCCAAACAAGTAAGTCAATTTGCAATTACGACCAACGATTTATAACGAAATTACATTAAATATTACAAAAATGTATGTGAAAAACAAAGTGATACAAAATTATATTTAAAATTTATTTTTTATCAAAATCATTTTTCATTCATATTAAAGATAATCTAAAAGATTTTATCGAAATCATGATCATAAATTATTTTCTGCTATATTTATGTTTTTTATGAAGCACACAATTTTATATTGCTTGAATCATTAGAAAATCTGTTTAAAAATATTCTGGCACGTTTTTCTATCAAGTTTTTAGAAAATCTAGTTTGATTTTAATTCTATTGTTGCATTCTGTTTCATCTTTTAAATCTAAATGGTTTATGCAGTGCCGGATTTAGATGAAATGAGGTCAGCTCTAGGCTAAGACTATTAGGCTCATAATCAATTAAAATTGATATTATATAAGGTGACACCGAGAAAGACTATACTATTTTAAATATTGAATACATCCTATGTCGATTTCACGAAATCTATCTATGACATTTAATATACATAATTAGTTGTGTCTTTTTACCAGAGATGTTATTATTAGTACGATAAACGTTTTCAAAAGTAATTGGAGTAGATAAAGCTGTACATGTTTGGCATTCTTGCTGCATAAAAAATATTTTTTGTGTTTTGTATATTATAATATTATAATGTTTTACGCAAAAGACGGAACGCATTTTAGAAAATTTTGGTCTTCAGATTACTAAAATAATAACCGAATTGCTAAATTGACTTTAACATAAAAAGCAATCAGGGACATTTTTGGATACTTAGTTCTAGATTTCGTAATGTGCTCGGATACGTCAATCACTATAATTGTATATTTTTAGCTTCCGCATAGGGGCCAAATTTTTTTCTTTATTTTGATAGATAAATGTAGGAAATGTTACGTTTTCCAAAAGGATTTTGCAGCCATAACATTTATTTTAGTATTCTTATATCTAAAATTTTGAGTCAATTTAGATAAAATATCCTAAATATTTACAACTTATCAACGCAGACGAAAATATGCGTGGTTTTCCCGTGTTATTAAAAATTTAAATTAAATGCTTAAGAAATGCAATTTCGTGAAATTTTATCTGAGCCCTTAAACTATAATCTTTGGCTTATGTGTAAATCCGGCACTGGGTTTATTTCTCTCCAATCTTATACTCTGATTATTATACTTTTATAAGTAAAAGCAGTGGTTTTCAACTTATGGGACGCAGTCTTGTCAGGGGCACAAATCTATTGTAAGGCAAATGTGTGTAGTTTTTAAAAATTTGTTTAAAATCAAATGAAAATTATTTTTTTTAATTTGGTTTTGTTTTTCGCTGATTTATGACAGTTTTAGAAACTGCATATAACATGAAATTATATTGTTCGGTAGAGACTTAGGGGGGCGCAACATTTATTGTATAAAAAACGAGGCGGGTAATGCAAATAGGTTGGAAATCACTGAGTTACAGTAATAGAGAAATGCAAACGATTTAATTAATTGTTATAGTACAAAAATATATACATATATTAATTACGAGATATTTTTAAACAGTTACATATTCATTCTCATATTACATGTGTCTAATATGATTATTTTGTTTATTGTTTTATCGTCATGGAATATAGAAAGCTGAGGGGCAAGAATGTTACTAGGTTAGAAAATAACACAGTTTAAATGTGTTTGCATTTTTTATTTGCGGCTGTTTTCTTTCAATTTCAATATCTCTCGTATAATGGCAATTCGTTTACCTTTCAAAGCATTTAATAATCACTGTTGGTTTTTTTTCTTTGATTGTTAAATGTATTAAGGTTGGAATGTGTCATTCTTACTTATTAATCTATATTTGCTTTAAATGTTTGTTGAATGCATTATTTCTCTATCGATATTATTTTGAAAAACAACATATGAATCACTTCTCTAATTATGCTTTTGAGCACTTGCGCGGTATACTTATATAATTATTGTTTTTGTATTCAAACTCGGATTCGGAAAAATAAATTTGTTTTTTGATAACAAACGCACAATATAGGTTTTGAAAACATATTATGTAATGTTTGTTATTTATTATCATACATGAATTTATTTATGGAATTAAAATACGTTGAAATTCTTCCGTTTATAGCAAAAATATAATGAGTAATGAGAGAATGCATTCGATTAATATTAAAAAATGCTTTTATGCACAATTTTTTTAATTCACTTTTTGCTTATTATCTTAATTTCTCCAATATTATACTGTTGTAAAAGCGCTTGGATTCAAACATCAACTTCAATTTGAAACAATTATTCGTGCGATATTTGTGACTTCTTGATAATAAAGATTGACGTTTATGTTTGATATTCAAATTATAGCATGATTCTTGGGATAATGCTAATGATTCTTAAATGTTCCTCAATATTACATCTAAATTCCTGTAAATAAAACGTTTACTAGAGAAGAACAATTACACATAATGACCGTTTTTAATTACAAATTAAATTTGCATTTGCGCATGCATACATACATAACAATTGTATAAAATTTAACTTTACACTAATTAGCTTAAATTAGATCACATTGAATGGATTTCGCTGTTCAAAACAGGAAATTGATTAACATTATTGGACCTAATGGTAGGAATACTTGTAAATAATTTAAATTGAATAAAAAAACCGAGCTAATAAATTATCTACTTGAATCTTTTAAATTTAAATTGATAAAATCCTGCACATTTAATGTTTTCTTTTGCGTCATGCTCAACAACGAAAATGTGTAATTAATTCTTTTGCTAGTAAAATCATTTACAATTGGATTTATTATTAATTTATATACAAATATAAATATTACTTTATAGCTCGATACCTGATAGTAAAGATTTTCATAAAGCAACCATTGATACCGATAGTCCATTTCTGTATTGTACATTAAGTCAACTAGATTTAAAGGTGAATAGCGCAATGGCCGTGTACGATAAATATATTTATGAAATATTTTTTCCCAGCCATTATCATGCCCTCCTGCAATGAGTTTTGTTGTAACTCAAAAACATCATCGCTACTTGATTAGGGGCGATTCGGAGGGCTACGTACTGTTATGGAATATACCAGAGATTTCCGCCGAGAAAATGTCGGAAATTCAGTTACAGAAAGTGCCACAACCATTAAACTATCCAGCAACATTTACAACTAGTCTTACACAAGCCTGGGCGAACATGAAGCCAAGTCCAATAGGAGTTTTAGATCAAATAGAGAAACACGATCCTCAACGTATGTCTAATTTAGGGTGTATTACGTATTTCTTTATGAACAACCATAATTTCAGCACTAAAATTGACTGCTAGTATTTATCTTCCTTCGCAATGCAAATTGGTGGTTGGAAGAGAGGATGGTACAATTATTTTAGTTCCCGCTACTCAAACCATTATGTTACAACTTCTACATGGAACGCATCAAAATTTTGAAAGTACGTTTTTAGAGCAATATACAATATCCTGCATTATTAAATTATCAAATAGTGATTTATGTAGAAAACATTTCGGTACAGATAACTAATCGTTTTCTTTTGTTGTTGTTTTCAGATTGGCCGCAACATCAAATATTGTCTGGCCATGGCGGTAGAGTGAATTGTTTACTTTATCCGCATCGCGAACATTCAAGGTACGATAAAAACCATCTAGTTTCAGGAGGCGTCGACTTTGCTGTATGCCTATGGGACTTGTACAATGGAACACTTTTACATCGATTCTGCGTACATGCTGGCGAAATTACTCAATTGCTTGTTCCACCAAACAATTGTAGTGTAAGCATTTCCCCAAATAATATATCTCATCAATGAATTGATTGCAAATTGATTTTGATTTCAGACGCGAGTACAAAAGTGCATTTGTTCTGTAGCTTCTGATCATTCCGTTACTTTACTTAGTCTAGCCGAGAAAAAGTGTGTCTGTCTGGCATCGAGGCATCTCTTTCCAGTCACAACCATCAAATGGAGACCGTTGGATGATTTTATGATCATTGGCTGTTCCGATGGCACCGTCTACGTTTGGCAAATGGAAACCGGACATTTAGATAGAGTATTGCAAGGTATTGCTGCTGAAGAAGTTTTGTATGCGTGTGAAGAAAATGAAGTGACTAATGCTTCGTCTGAGGTTGGACTTGCAAATCCAGCTGTACACTTCTTTAGGTACATATATGAAATTCTACTTCCTATTACATTTAATCGTCTTATTATTTTTTAAACTCAATTTTAGTCCAAAATCTTGATGATTAATCTTTAATTTCTAAACGAATTCGCGTAAAGGGTATAATGTAGCAGATTTATTCCTTAAGTTAGTTCATACATAATGTTAATATAACTTTTGGAGCAGGTGTAATGTTTCTAATTTGTACAGAAACTATTTATGATTGTAAACATTTTAACAGCATGTTTAAATTTGTATTTAGTTGTTACATTGCTAAAAATGTCGATATTTGCTTACTTATCAAATGTGTTATTATTATTCACAGAGGTTTAAGGCATAGAAATCTGTCAGCAATCCGTCATGCAACACAAAGAGGCCTACATCAACTACAACAACTTGGATCTCATGTAAATAATGACGATCCTCATATGCAACGAAATAATAGTTCACCGTTAATTGTACAAGGACTTAGAACAAATCCTAAAGGTAAATTTGTGATTTTCTACTTGTAAATACAGGCTGTCCCAGGAGGAAGGGGCAACATTTTGCGGAAGTGAAGTAGCGTTTACTTTGTGAGAAAAAAAAAACTAGGATTATGCCTTTATTATCGTTCAATTTGAATCCGTTCGTGTAGTAAGTTGGTTTATTAGTCATATGGGGTGTCTATTCTAATGTGTTTGCTTCAAAGTATTCAAAAATTCCACTTTGCATACTAATGTGTTTCTAAAATTTGATGAATTCTACAACAGGTCGACATATATCTAACAATACTCACTATATCTTCAGAATAGATGCTAATTTAGGCAAACTATATAAGCATTTTTCTTTTGGTGTAACTGCTACTTCATTTTACCCCTGCCTCCTGGGATACCTTGTATAATTTATCTATTTACTTAAATAATTAACTATTGTAATATGTACTTTGTTAATTTATCTTTTAGATCCCGAAAGCCACATTTTATTCTTTGATATAGAAGCATTAATCATTGATTTGTTAAGTGAAGAATATTCGGCAATGTCGCCACAAACATTAGAAGCAGCTGGATTGATATCCCAATCGGAGTATCTTAAAGTTGCAGCTTTAACGCAAAGTGCTAGTCCCGACGCCCACAAGAAAATTGCAGGTATGTTGTTAGTTGTATTCTTGGTAACATTTATTTAATATTGTATTGTTACACTAATTTATGCAAAGACTTCTTTGGAAAAGTCAAAGACAAAGCCGAAAATATGGAAAGGATGATCAAAGAGAAAGATAAACATGGTAACATTTTAAACAATATTTTTTTGCATTTTGTGTTAATCAAATTTATTTAACAATTTGTTTTTTATTTTTTATTTTTTTGATCACATTATCATAATATTTGTTTTTTGCCTATTTTTGCAGCGAACATTTTTGCGCGCATAGATTAAATCACATTTTGCTCCTATATATTATTAAAATGCAAAAATATTATGTGCTTAATGTTATTAACCCTTATTAGATTCGAAGTAAAGTAATATAATAAAAATTGTAATTAATTTTTTGTTGTATGATGATTGTATATAGGATATCCCAGCAGCTAGGGACAAAATTAGAGTAAAATGGAGTAGAGGTTGTTTAAGAGAAAAATTACGTTGACAAACTATATTTTCATTTTCATTCGGTTGTCGTACTTATATATATGAATACCTTAGACTTGAAAGGGTTTGCATCAAAACATGGTTTATATTTTAAAGTGCATCTATATTAAAATATTATCAGGTGACTCAGTGTTTATCAATTTCTAATTTGCTATTTGATTTTTTTATACAATATGATGCTCTTTTAATCGTTATATTGCATTTCAAAACAACTAGTGTAGATAAAGTGATATTTATACATTAATTAAAAAATAATATGTAAAACCCAAACAATAAATGTATCTAATAATAATTATTTCCATGCTCTCTTATTGAGCTGATAAAAACCTATATTCGATGCTCGGTTTACATGGTGAAGCTGCCGATAATTTAAAAAGTAAACTCAAATTGGCCTGCGCCATATACGCTATTCGCCAATTTCTTTTTAAATGATCTCTACTTAATTTTTCCAGAATATTGCTCCTTCCCTCTTGGATATTCTGTATACATATTACATAGCTGTACATATTTTTTAGATAATATATTTATGTTTTCGCGAAATAAATGCTTTTTGGAAAGCTTGTTTAACTTTCATGTTTTTTTTGTTCAGGCATATTAGCTAAAATGAAGGAAGGCGCTGAAAATGTACATACGAAAATACAAGCCAAGGCTGAACAAGTACTGAAAAATAGTGATTATTCGAAAGGTAAAATGTTAAAATTTAATAAATATATGATAATGTGGTTACACCAAACTTTTCTTATAGATGATCTTGATTCGCTTAAACTGAACAACAAACAATTGTTTGGAGTTGCTGATACTAGTCATGGAATGGAGATTGCCCAACTCTTATTATCACTTTTGCATGCATGGGGAATGGATAATGATCTTGATCATGTATGCCAAATTAAATTAGGTTTACTAAGACCTATGGTAATAAATCAGTTAAATCTTTATTGGAATATTGTTCATAAATTATATTTGTTTAGGTTCCGCTATCTTTTGGTGTATTGTCGAAAGCAAATTATATGTCACTGTTTCTACCAACTTGGCACATCGCTACACACAAAAATGAAATTGTTTTAAATGATACGCCGTTACCTAATAATATGGCCCCTGAATTAGTCTATCGAGAACAACAAACACGATTATTCACATCGAGAACGCATTGGGAATTGAGCACTACATTAACAAGTAACCATCTTCTAGCAATAATTGCATTAAGTCATACTCTTATGTCGATGAGCAATGCTACGTTTGTACCTGAACAAGAACGAAATCGAAAATTGCATAGACAATCTACAAGAGTAAATTGGAGTAAAACAGATGAAGAGCATGAGGAAATATACACACAGCAGCAAGCGCAAATTAAACAAGGGTGGTCTTTATTAGCTACTTTGCACTGTGTTTTATTGCCGGATAAAATTGTGCAGAATGGTGGGAAGTATTTCAAACGTCCACAGGTGGAAATGATGGCGAAAAGATGGCAACATCATTGCGTCGAAGTCCGAGAAGCTGCACAAGCCTTATTGTTGGCAGAGCTTGGAAGGTGCGTTCTTATTATTTCAGTAAATTGTAGGTTTTATTTTTTGTATTATTTTTAGAATGGGTCCAAAAGGACGTAAATCGTTAGTTGATGCCTGGTCTCAATATTTGCCTTTATATACACAAACTGAAACGATTAATCAACAAGCAGTTACCCCCGGACAAAATAATATGAATTCCGCATTACAATCTTCAACTCCAGATGCTGTGGTAAGACATATATCAAAATTTGACATATTTGTTATGTAACTTTGATTCATTGTTTAGGAGGATGAGTTTGAAGAAGACGAAGAGGAACAAATTCGCAAGCCTTCTAGTTTAGCAGAATTGAAACGAAAACAGACAACAGCTGTTATTTTACTTGGCGTTATTGGTGCTGAATTTGGTCAAGACATAACGGATTCAAATAAACGTAAGCCTGGTACCGATGAGAAGCGTCGTGGGTCCTATGTGGACGGTTTTGGTACGAATTCTAATATTTTTTATTTCTAAATAGAAACTAAATAATTTGTAGGTATTGGGAATAATAATTTAGCGCGATTGACATCAATGGCTTTATCACATCTATTGCTTGCTGCACCATCATCAAAATTGCCAGCACATACACCTTTAAGAAGAGCCGCAATTGACCTTATAGGAAGAGGATTTACTGTATGGGAACCGTACCTAGATATAAGCAAAGTGTTATTAGGTATGATGTTACTGAATAGTAGAAAACAATTAATTGTTTTTTATTTTTTTATTTTTTAGGTTTATTAGAGTTGTGTTCGGAGGCGGATAGATTAGTTCCTAGTATGACGTATGGATTACCATTAACACCTCAAGCAGACTCTTGCAGAACAGCAAGGCATGCATTAACATTAATTGCAACAGCACGGTAAGATTGTTTAAAAATTTATTAAATACAATGATCATTTATTGATTTGGTGATAATTTTAGACCTGCTGCATTTATCACCACAATGGCAAGAGAAGTTGCGCGTTATAATGCAATGCAGCAGAATGCTCAAGCCTTAAACGTTACCTTAAATAATACGGTTTTACATAAAGCTAAACCAGAAATACTTCGTGGAGTTGAATTATTAATAGAAAAGATGCAAAACGAAATGTCAGATTTATTAGTTGAAGTAAATATATTAGTCGAATCTATTTCTAACAGTTGTCTAACTAAATAAATTTCAGCTTATGGACATAATTTTACATTGCTTAGATCCTGGACATCTAAAAACAAAAGGATTGCAGGATGTTTTTCCAGCGGTCTGTAGATTTAATCAAGTTTCGCATTGCCCGGCGACACGAAGAATTGCAGGTATGTACTTGCCTTAAATACACCCAACTCTTCTTTATTATTATTCTCGCAATTTCTGATAATTATAACAATTTTGATGGATACATATTGCCGTAAATAAAGTAAAAATGAAATAATTGAATTTCAGTTGGTGCTAATAATGGTTCATTAACTTTATACGAACTACGACAAGGTAAATGTACTGCTATTAATGCTCACTCCGCTGCCATTACCGCCGCCGCTTTCAGCCCCGATGGAAAATTTTTGGTAAGCTATTCAAGTGGCGAAAATAAATTATGCTTCTGGCAAACTAGCACCGGTAAGTGGTCAGAATTGTTATTTTGTCGAAGCAAAGTTGACAACTTTTTTTGGGATATTTTTAGGCATGTTTGGTTTGGGCCAGTCACAAACACGTTGCATTAAATCGTACAGTACTGCTCCAATAGCTGATGTTGCAAGATTAAATCCGATGCGTTTGGCAAGACTTATTTGGATTAATAATAGAACAGTTACCCTAATGTTAGCTGATGGTTCAGAGACACGTTTTAATGTATAATAGACGCATAGATGAGAGGCCTTTTCTTCATTAACTGTTAATCACTAATTGTTTATAAATATTCTGCACATTTTGCTTGCATGATTTATATTATCTTGACTCTTATCAAGAGTGACAATAATTATTAACCAAGAACTGTTCAAATAAATATTATTATTAGTTCTTGGTGTTGTAGTAAAGAACCCGTTTTAGATCTATATTTATAAAAATATAAAAAACAAACTCTAAAATATTACGTTTTTAAGCTGCAATTTGGTTAAAAGAAATGTTAAATTGAAAATTTTGTTGATATGTTGAATAGTTTTACTTACAAAAACCTCTTATTTATTTTTACATTAGTTTCTATTATAATAAAATATTCCACTAATAAAATTTAAATGAAATAATTTTGAAATTAAGTAAATCATTGAAAAAATAACGTCTATCAATTTAATTTATGAATATTTAATTAAGAATTATATCAAAGTTTCCAAACTGTATTATATATGAAATATGTGTGTAATTATTATATATTTTTAGTATTTTAAACATTATAATTTTTGAAATTTTATTAAATCTATTCTATAAATATTATTTATATAAAGTAAAGAAATTGTGTAAATTTCGTTATATAATTTTAATTTTAATTGTATATATTATAGATTCTGCTTTTTGTTTTTCCTTGTAATTTAAGAATTGTTTTATATTTTGTTTTTAGCAGATTATTACATATGTTACGTATTAAAAGATGATAAAGAGCACAACACCAAATACTAAATGCAATTAATATTACTCGTTATTCACAAACAAAATGATATACAATTATAAATATGTTACCTATACTATAAATTATATGTTATATGTACAAACTTTGAAGTGGCTGTAGTTTAAATATATCTACCATATTTATTTATATCTATACAGTGATGTGTATCAACATTTTGTCATATCATGTAAATGTTTTTACATCAAAGATTACCGTTAACAACAATGATGGGGAAATGTAGTTAGATGGGAAAAAGAATCTATTTTCAAACGAACGTTACAGTTATTAGTGCAATAAACGAGATTATCTTAGACATAGATTTTTGATAAATGAAACTAATTGACATGATAGACAAAATATTGGGCCATATGTATATTCTTAAATATAACTAACTACATTGATGTAATTTATAATATGTATATATTATAAGTTTTGTTTTATGATATAATATATGGTGATAAATGTGTATAAATATAAAAGTTGTTATTATTAAAATTATTTTAACATCACATTTAAGTTATTTAAATATCATGAGTGTTTTCAAATTCGAATTATTATCTTACTTTTTTTATTGCCGCCAATGAATTAATAACGTAATGAATTGTTTGTTTTTGCGTTGGTGGCTAAGCAAAAAATAACAATTAGAGAAATTATTAAAACTAAATATTGCAATATTCCGTTACTAATTAGCCCCATGAGGATCATGGAATTATAATAATAACAATTGTATTTTTTCCATCTTAATTACAATAATAAAACAATGTAAATAGTAATTGATTAAGCATTAAATAACTTTCATTAAATTTATGAAGAATCACGATTTGGAAATGATTATATATCAAATAAATATCAAGCGCAATGTTTAATCGTTCTCTAACAAACATGTTAAAAATTTCTACATTAGTATTTTTAACATTAGCAATACACCAAGCACTATGTAGATCAATGAGTGAAAAAAGTATACCAATTATTTAATATTAGTAATTGTTAGAAATGTTTATATGAGATTTATATTTTAGTGTGTCGGGCTTATAGTGCAGATGCGTGCTCGTCCAAACCACTTCCTTTGATTGTTGGCGGATTAGATGCCGAATTTAACGAGTTTCCACATATGGTAGGTAACATATAAAATGTATGTTCAAAAATATATATAACTATTTTGTTGAAAGGCTTTAATAGGATTTGGTCAGGAGACAGTAAAATATCAATGTGGTGGGTCTTTGATCAGTGATCTCTATGTTTTGTCTGCAGCGCATTGCAGCGAGAGTAACGAAGAGTAAGTTTATTGTTAAGTTAAATAGCTTCTATACTTCATGAAGTACCGGATTTTTCTTAAATATGTTAAAAACTTGATAAAATGTCTTTTGTACAGTCGCGTAAGCCTTAAACTCAATAGAAGTCATCACATGTGCAAGAGTTTTCTTATTTACCTAAGATTAGATATTTGAAATTATGTAAAAAAACTTAACGTTTCTAAATTCTTAATTTACATATTTTATTGCATTCAGTTTGAGGCTTGGACGATTGTACATCGAGATTTTATAGTAAATATTTTATTAAAAAGTAGTTAATTTCCACTGAAACTGAAGGTCTAAAATGTTGCAAATATCCAAGAATGCCAGAAAGAAGTCTATTTGGATATTACTAGATTACTAGCGCGTAAATCAAATCATACGTGAACCGCATTTAGAATCTTAATTGCAACTTAATGATTTTTGAAAGTTTTTACTTTAAACATCGATGCGTACGTGACTAAAACATTATACCAAATATAAATAAAAGAATCTTTATCTTCCCTACAATATTGGTTTGAAATGTAGAAGCTATTGTATTTCCGCACTACTGTGTATTTAGAGTAAAATATATGTTTATATCATTATGCATTTAGTGGTCCAGCAACGTTTGTTAAGCTAGGAATGTCTTCTCGTTCTCAAAATGGCCCTGAAGTGGTAACTAGGGGAATTGAGGATATTCTGGTGCATCCGAATTACAAGCAACCATTGAAATACAACGACATTGCTTTATACCGCATGGATAGAAAAGTTGAGTTTAAGGAAAATTTAAGGCCAGCTTGTATTAATTTTAAAGAGCAAATTCATGGAACGCCAGTTGCCACCGGATTTGGAAAGTTAAAATTCGGTTCATATAAACAGTTCATATGCTAGCAATGATATCTAATAAAAAAATGTTTTAGCCGATGCGGGACTTAGCGATAAATTGATGAAGGTGGAACTTCCTGTACTGGACACCAAGACATGCCAGCCTTTCTACGCTAGCATGAAATCTACAGTGTTAAATCGTGGAATTGATAAAACTATGATTTGCGCTGGTAATTATTAGTTGGATTGTTTTAAATCAATTACTATTTTGTTATAATTTAGGTACAGTAACTGGCGGCAGAGACACTTGTTTAGGCGACTCTGGTGGGCCTTTACAAGTTTACCTGCCGAGCCCTTATTGTTCGTACAGCATTATTGGTGTAACTTCGTTCGGCAAATTTTGTGGATTTGCAAAATCACCTGCAATTTATACGAATGTGTATAAATATGTATCATGGATAGAAAAACATGTTTGGTAGGTGTTGTAAAAATATAATAGTTACAAAATGTAATGTTCAATAAAACAAAACAGCATGCAATTCTGAATTTTGATTTTCATCTCACCCAAGGGAATTTATAGTACTTCTTCAGCTGCATTGGAAACTCTACAAGAAAATTTTTGCTATTCCGGAAATATATGTTGAAACGGAACTAAATTGTGTAAGAAAAATAAATTCTAAAAAATGTGATTAAAATAGTGTGCCGCACTAAGTATCTCGAAGTTTCGTTAAAAATCGATTCAAGGGTAAATTCTAATCATTTGTTAATGGTTTTATTCTAAGTAAAAATTTTATAATAACAATAATTATTTGATTTTACAAATATGTGGTATGTTTGTATTGTTATCTAACATTCTTTATTTTTTCATTATTAAGCAAAACTTGGTTTTTTCTATGTTAGTCCTAATCATAGACATGAATAAACCGCTAAGCACATTTTATATAATAGAAACAACCACAGTTGCTACACTATCATTTATTTTGAACGGTTTAATTGTGATATCAAGTGGCTTAATACTAAAATCAGGTTTGTGGGAAATTTTTGTAGGGTTCTAAATTATTTCACTATATTGTGTAAATTTAGAATTCAATTTTTAAAATTTTTGTTTTTCTTATGGAATTATTGTTTTTTTTATATCTTAGTTACCTCTTCTACAAAAATGAATAATCCATTTCACAAGTTTTATTCAACAGAAACTACAACTGTTGCATCAATATCATTAATTTTAAACGGTTTCATTGTTATTTCAAGTGGGCTAATATTAAAAACAAGTGTCTAAGTATGATATTTCTGAATTCATCATGCTATTTAACTCTATCTTACAGAACTAGAACCACAATCAACATATATGTTACTTGGCAATGTTGCGCTTTCAGATGTTGTCAGTAGTATTGGAATAATATGGAGATTACACCCTTATAATTTCTACAACTTAGATTATTATACATGTAAATCGAAAATGGGTATAAATATTTAATTGGTAGTTTAAATTTGTTTGTAATAGTTTTGTAATTTTAGGAATTTTTGTGTCCACTGCAGTAATTACAAATTATTCAATCGCACTTATTGGTATAGATCGTTATATTTATATTCTACATGGCCTTAAATATAATTTATTTATAACGAAAAGAAAAATAAGAATTATAATCGGTTTTGTTTGGATGTTAGGTAAACGTAGAATTTAAACTTTGATGCTTATGAAGTGAAATAAATTAAAGGTTTATTGGTGGGATTCCTTCCAATGTTGGATACATCTGCAACTACAAGCAACAAAGAATGTTCCTTATATTTAACGACTGGACATTATGTGATAATAACAATAATCGTGATTGAACTATTTCCAGTGTTTTTAGTCATAATCTTTTATGGAATTATCCTAAGCAAAGCATTAAGTCAAGTTAGATTTTTGCGAAGAAGACTTTCCACTTTAAACGTCAACGCTAGTACAATGGAATTAAATACAAATGCAATGAAGGCTAAAACATGGAATGCTGTTAAAATAGTTTTAGCAACTACGTTATCGTTTATTGTGGCAGTATCATTATATTGCATATCAATGCTAACTGAAATACTTTCCAATAATGAAAATACACGAAAAACTATTAAAAATTACATATTGCCAGTTGCCATCATTCTTAATTACACTACTATGCTATTGAATCCAATCATATATTTTTGGTGGCATCGGGGCTTTAGAAATTTTGTTACAAAAAAATTAAAACAACTGAAGGATAATTTCTAATCATATGGTAATATAATTTTTTATTGTGAATAAAAACACCTTACGGTTATGTAATGACAATAATATCTATTCTATATATTTGCATATGTAGCATGCCTATTATGTTATCTAAATTTTTTAATTTTTTTTACGTTACAGAATTATTTTTTCATTATGTCTTAGTCCTTCTACAAAAATGAATAAGCCGTTAGATAAGTTTTATTTAATAGAAACTACAACTGTTGCTTCAATCTCAATTATTTTAAATGGATTAATTGTTATTTCAAGTGGGCTAATATTAAAATCAAGTGTTTATAGGTATGATCTTATAAAGTTCATAATATTATTTAATTCTTTTTTGCAGAATTGGAACCGCAATCAACATATATGTTGCTTGGAAATGTTGCTCTTTCAGATGTCTTTACTAGCATTGCAATGATATGGCGATTACACCCTTATTATTTTTATAATTTGGAGTATTACATATGCAAGTCGAAGATGGGTATAAATCAATAATTTGTAATCAATTTATTATATAAAAAATTAATCATTTCAGGAATTTTTGTGTCTACTTCGGTAATTACAAACTACTCAATTGCACTTATTGGTATAGATCGTTATTTTTATATACTACATGGTCTTAAATATAATCAGTTTGTCACAAAACTAAAAATTAGAATTATAATCTGTGTTGTTTGGATATTTGGTACAACAAATTCATTATATTTTATGTTTATTAATTAAATTTAATAAAATTAAAGGTATATTGGTGGGTTTCCTTCCAATCTTGGATAAATCCGTAACGACAACAAATAAACAATGCTGGCTATTTTACATTACTGGACATTACGTTTTAATAGCAATAATGATGATTGAACTATTTCCAGTATTTTTAGTGATAGTATTTTACGGAATTATTCTTACTAAAGCATGGAATAATGTAAATGTTTTACAAAAAAGACTCTCTACTTTGAATATCGGCAGTAATGCAATGGAATTAAATGCGACAAAAATGAACTCTAAAAAATGGAATGCAGTGAAAATAGTTTTAGCCACTACCGTATCCTTTATTGTGGCAGTTTCGTTATACTGCACATCAATGTTTATTCAATTATTTTCAAATGATGTAAATGTACTAAATCTTGTCGTCAATTATGTACTGCCTATTGCGAAACTTATTGGTTTTACTAACATGTTGTTGAATCCAATCATTTATTTTTGGTGGCACCAAGGTTTTAGGAATTTTGTTGCAAAGAAAGTGAAACAATTAAAAAATAGATTCTAATTAGTTGGTGATATTGTTTGTTTACTGAAAATAAAATCATAAATCATTCCTGCAATGTATATCCGTGATAAAAATTTCAACATGCACGTAGTTAACATTCCCATAATGTTATCTAGTTTTTGTTTTGATGTTGCAGAACTATAATATATTTATATAGTAGTCCTTCGACAGAAATGTATAAGGTATTAGAGAGGTTTTATGTAATTGAAAGTACAACTGTTGCTATAATATCAATATTTTTTAATGGTTTAATGCTTGTTTGAAGTGGACTTGTATTAAAGTCAGGTGTCTAGGTCTACATTTTTAAAATTTTTAATATTGTTTTATTTAATTATGTATTGTAGAATTAGAACCGCAAGCAACATATATGTTTAATAATAAAAGAAAAACACTTGATAGGTTCACAAAATAATTAATTAGACCAATTGTAATGGGTAGTTAATATATTTCGACAGTTACGTCATCGTCGGAACTAGTGAACTACATA